>CAUYLG010071947.1:0-42506 GCA_963573385.1 Cacajao melanocephalus
ACCTGACATCTGCTTCCTTTAATACCCTTCACGGTGTTTGCCTTGTATCTCTCAAAACACCTTCAAAATCACTTCAAACCACTTCAGACTTTTCAGGGCCAGTAAAAGCTCCCGCAGCATAAATACTTGCTCCCGTCAAAGCGGTTGGACTGTGTCTTAGGGGAAGACAATACTAATGTCTTTTTCTTATACCTATTATAATTCCACTTTCCAGGGGCAATGTCATGGTAAGAGCTATTCCCTCCTCCGTTTCTTCTTCCAATATTATCTCATTTTCCTAACTAGGCCCCACAAAGTCAATACTTCATCCTCACCTCATGTACACTTCAAGCAACACTTCCATTAAGGATTCACTTTTAATAAATGTATACCTTAGGCAAATACTGGGTAGTTCTAAAATCTGGCTCTTTCAAGAAAGCCATATTGGTGCAATGCTACAACAAAATACTAAATTTGGTTTTCCATAGTCAACACAATTCTACAAATATTTATACCAAGATGATACTAATACATTCACCAAGAAACACCAAACTAATAAGACAGGGCTCCAACCACTAGTTTCCCTACAATCTGGGAAGAAGAAAGAACATGAAGTAATAATTACCATGCCAAGCAGAATATGACTGCACTGCTATGATGAGGAGGCACAGAAGGACACAAGGTTCCGCCAGGACTTTCACTGCATCAGAGTGACAACTCCAACGTGTGGACACAATTTACATACTGTGCCTCAGGTACCAAGAGCTGAAGTGAACCCTTCTTCATAAACCCATGGTAAGACAAGCATCAGAGTTGCCACTTCTGAGAATATGCCAAAAAGGGCACCAAGAAGAATCTCAGCAGCATTCTAAATATAACCATGACAGGGCCCCAGGACAAATTTCAGAATAGGAGATAATGATCTTTAGCTCCAAACATTTTTCTTTTATTTCTCCCTCTGTATGTCAATGGTTGCATTTTTTTAACTGTTCTCTTCTCCTATTCACTTTTTAAGTGTCTTTTGGAATAAAGTGCCTTAGTTCTCAGTTCCCTTCATGTTCAATTTGCTTTATGGCTCCCCAAATCAACACAGAGACCCTTCCCAGGCACCTATCCCACCTTGCCCGTCCTCTGAGTCTGTCTTCCCCAAGAGTCCCATTCCACCATATTTTAGCCACAAGTTGGGCAATGTAATTACCTGTTCAAATAGTGTACAGTGAGGTGCAAATTACTGATGAATTTTACCCTCCCAAATGTCTTTGCTTTTTAATGACAACTCACTTAAGTCAGAAAATATCAAAATGATAGGAATATTTTAGATCAAAACCTTCAAAATCATAAGTTATTTCTGCCTCACTTCAGTTCTCCCAAGTTTACCAGCACTGCCCCCAGCTCCATTCGCACTCACACACTCACACAAATCTCTGTGTCAGAGTGCTACCAGGAGAATCTCTACCTTCATTTGAGAAAGCTGGTCTCCAACCCTAAAAACAGGTCACCAAAAATCCTAATTAAATATAACTACTATTAGGTAAGCTCCCATGCCATTTCTAAGTAAAAATTCAAATTCAGCATAACTAGAATTTTGTGACCTCTTTTAACTGAATAACAAGTCACCTCGGGCTAGGCTGTTGGCTCACGCCTGTAATCCCAGTCTTTGGGAGGCTGAGGCAACAGGATAGCTTGCACCCAAGAGTTCAAGACCAGCAGACCAGCCTTAGCAACATAAGGAGACCCACATCACCACGAATAGACACTACAAAAAAAATTTTTTAATCAGGCATGGTGGTGTATGTCTGTAGTCCCAGCTACTCAGGAGGCTGAGGTGGGAGGATCACTTGAGCTCGGGAGGTGTAGGCTGCAGTGAGCTGAGATTGGGCCATTGCACTCCAGCCTGGGCAACAGAGCAAGATCCTATCTCAAACACACACACACACACACACACACACACACACACACACACACACTCCCACACTTAAAACTTGGTTGTTTAAAACAATAATAAACCTTGATTATCTGACGGTTTTTGTGGATCAGGAATTCAAGAGTGTCTGAGCTAGGTGGTTCTGGCCCAAGGTCTCTCCTGAGGTTTTAGTCAGGTTATCAGCCAGGACCGCAATCATTCAAAGTCCTCTGAAGATGTGACTTGACTCCAGCTAGACATGATGCAGGTCCACTCACTTGGCTAGTCAGTTGAGGCCAGCTGTCGCAGGAGGCTTCAGTTCCTCACCTACCAGCCTCCCTGTAGGGTTTCTTCAGTGTCCTGACGCCATGGCAGCCGGCTTCCCTCAGGGGAGGGAATCCAAGGAAGAGCAGGCAGAGGCAGCATGTCTCTTAACACCTGGCTTCACAAATGGCTCAATTGTGATTGCTGCTACATTTTCTTGTTTAGAAGTGACTCACGAAATCCATTCGCATTCAAGGAAGGCGACAAAAAGATTACATGTTATCTTTTGATGCTGGGCACAGTGTCTCATGCCTGTAGTCCCAGCACTTTGGGAAGCTGAGGCAGGCAGATCACCTGAGGTCAGGAGTTCAAGACCAGCCTGGCCAACATGGAGAAACCCCGTCTCTATTAAAAATAAAAAAATAGGCTGGGCATGGTGGCTCATACCTGTAATCCCAGCACTTTGGGAGGCTGAGGCATGCAGATCACCTGAGGTCAGGAGTTCGAGACAAGCCTGGCCAACATGGTGAAACTTTGTTTCTATAAAAAAATAAATAAATATAAAAATAAATAAATAAAAAATAAATAGCTGGGCATGGTGGTGTGCCTGTAGTCCCAACTACTCAGGGAGAATCGCTTGAACCCAGGATGCAGAGGCTGCAGTGAGCCAAAATCACACCACTGCACTCCAGCCTAGCAGACTTTATCTTTTGATAAGGAAAACTATCAGAGAATTTTTGGACATATTTTTAAACCACTACAACTCCCATACGTACTTCTTTAGTCTCTGTCTTTACCCAGTTCATTAAGTAATATACCATACTGAGTAAATACTCTATCGAATAAATATTTTTAAAACATTAAATTCCTAAATTTCAAATATCCCCATAAGCAACATATGGTTTTCAATTCTTTGCCACTAATCCCTTTCTCCAACTTTCCATAAACTTTCTCCACTCCAAATTACACAGTATTGTTCCAAAATAAATCTCCTGAGTAATTTGAGGTTCTATTATATAGCATTGCTGCTCCTGAATTGGCATCCATAAAATCAATTTTAATTCATTTGTATGTAGCTAAGTAAAATATTTTATGAGACATTGGATCAAACATCTGTTCTATTTCTTTTGACTACTACTTCAGTAATTGAATTATTTTGGAAAAAGCAATCAAATTAGTTTCTCATAATTATAGACTGTTTATTGTTCATATTTCATGTCCATTACAACACTTAAATGAGAGTGGTTTTTTTCTACAAAGCAGTTTTTCCATTATTTTACTAGTAGCTCACGCAATATTATTTACCCAAGTGACCTGCTTCGTAATTGAAGTCTGTTTCTTTGGAACAATGACAAACAAAGAGTGTTTATCTTACTGTTCCAAAATGCAAGGTATATTTCTTTTCTAGTTTATTGATTTGTACTGCTGAGAAACCATGTCAGGCATTGATAGGAAATGTCAGCTTAGTGAGGCAAGAGTCCACCAAGCAAAAACTATGCCGGTAAACATAGAAATCACCATTTCCTCTCTGCATGTCTGTAAACTGGTTTACCAGTTTAGCAAAAGTCAGTCAATTCATCTAATTAGGTCAAACAACATTGCTGAATTTATTTACTCATTCAACAAACATTTATTGTATACCTGCAATGTACCCATAGCTAGATTAAGATTTTAAATACCCTTAACTCTGAAAGGAACATGATTACCATGCATTTAGCAAAATAAAACTAGTACTCATATCCAATATAGCTAAGTAACCCCTCTGAAGCCTGATCTTCCTGCAGATATTAGCTATTAACTGTGAGCAAAATAAAGCAATCACCTGAAGGCACTGGAGAGTGTAAATAAGCAGTCAAATTCTGGAGGGAAGACAAAAAAAATTGGAAGAAAAAACCAGACAGGACATGTTTACAATTTTTATGACTTTTAATGAGACCAGCAAAAAGGTGATGCCAGGTGAAGTGACTAAAACTTTGACATGAAAAGCCACATATTCCTGACATATTTCTGGCCAGACAAAAACAATACAGAATTCATAGCAATCGTCAGTACTACAAAGAGAGGGGTCACATCTCACAAAGAGAATGAGAGAGAAAGAGCACCATGTTATATACAGAATCTCTGCAAAATCTCAGCTGCCTAATAAATGGAGGCAGGAAACAGATTCACAGCAGTGCAACTAAGCTAAAACAACTGAAATATGATTTGAACTACTACCAAAAAGAGAGTTTTGAGTCCAAGCAAGTAAATTATCTTATAAAACTCTAACAGAAATATAGCAGACTTGAGAGTTTCTACAAAATAATTTTCTCAGTGCCTAGAAGAAAATCTAGAATTAATCAACATGCAAGAAGAAATATGTAACCCATTCTTACAAGAAAATACAAGCAACCAACATCATTGGTGAGATTATCTGAACATGGTAGTTAGCAGGCAAGAATTTTAAAACAGCTGTTATAATTATGTTCAAGGAAGCAAAGGAATACATGCTCAAACTGATAGAAAATTTCAAAGGAGAAATATAAATAATAAAAAATGTCAAATGGAAATTCTAAAACCAAAACACACAATTTCTGAAATTAAAAGTTTATTGGGGTGGGACACAGTGGCTCATGCCTGTATTACAGCAATTACAGCACTTTGGGAGGCCAAGGCAGGTGGATCACTTGAGGTCAGGAGTTTAAGACCAGCCTATCCAAAATGGTAAAACCCTGTCTCTATTCAAAATACTAAATTAGCTGGGCATGGTGGTGTAGTTCCAGCTACTATGGAGGCTGAGGCAAGAGAATTGCTTGAGCCTGGGAGGCAGAGGTTGTGGTGAGCGAAGATAGCGCCACTGCACTCCAGCCTGGGTGACAAAGCGAGACTGTCTCAAAAAATAAATAAATAACTTAACTGGGCCAGGCAAGGTGGCTCATGCCTATAATCCCAGAACTTTGGGAGGCCAAGAAGGGAGGATCTCTTGAGTCTAGGAGTTTGAGACCTACCTGTACAAGATAGTGAGAACTCATCTCTATAAAAATTTTTAAAACATTATTCGAGGAGGGGCGCCAAGATGGCCTAGAGAATCCAGCACCGGAATGCAGCTCCCAGTGAATGAGACGCAGAGGGCTAGAGAACTTCACAATTCCAAACAAGGTGCCGGGTTCATTTCTGTGGGACAGACAGGGCTCTAAAAACAGGCCCAGGGAAGGAGCCACAGGACAAGAGATGCCCAGGGGGGCAAATCGAGAAGGGGCAGGGGGCGCATCCCCACCTGAAACGTGTAGCTGGCTCAGAGCGTCGGGGGACTTAACCCCCTCAAGTGCTCCAAATCAGATTCTGTGCTTACCCCATCCCTCCTGCAACCCAGGGTCCATGAGAGCCCTGCCAGACGGTGGGGTACTGTGGGTAGTCAATGCAAATCTGAGCAGCAGCTATGCCAGGTGTGTGTCGCAGGGACCTGGGCGGGAGTTTGGACTAAGGCCAGCGGGATGGACAGTCCCACAGAGGGAGGCAGAGTTGAAAGCAAGAAAATAGACCATAAGGCCTGGCAGGCCCCACCTCCACAGAACTCAAACTGAAGCCCTCGCTAGAGAGCTTGGCAGCAAATACACCAGCCTGACCCCAACTAGGAAAATCCAGCTGGGGAAGGAGAGACGCCATTGGGAAGGCGGGGCCAATCTCACCTGCAAACAAACTAAAGGGAAGGACCACCCACCCAGCAACCTGACTAAACCCGAGAGAGCCCAGCAACGCCCTCTACAGGCCAAAAAAGATACAGCTCCAACCTCAACTGAAAAAAAAAATGACCACTCAGAAACAACTCCTGAAATCACCGACTTCAAAGATTAAAGGAAGATAAATCCACGAAGATGGGAAAAAACCAGCGCAGAAAGGATGAAACCATCAAAGAACAGAATACCCCTTCTCCTCCCAGGGATCACAACTCCTCACCATCAAGGGAACCAAAAAATAATGAATATGACAAATTGACAGAAGCAGGCTTCAGAAGGTGAGTAGTAACAAACATCTCTGAGTTAAAAGACCATGTTCTAACTCAATGCAAAGAAACTAAGAACCCTGAAAAAAGGTTAGATGAAATGCTAACTAGAATAACCAGCTTAGAGAAGAACATAAATGACTTGATGGAGCTGAAAAACAGAGCACGAGAACTTCACGAGGCATACACAAGTTTCAACAACCAAATCGATAAAGCAGAAGAAAGGATATCAGAGATAGAAGATCAAATCAATGAAATAAAATGAGAAGGTAAGATTAGAGAAAAAAGAGTGAAAAAAATGAACAAAGCCTCCAAGAACTATGGGATTATGTGAAAAGACCTAATCTACGCTTGATCAGCATACCTGAATGTGATGGGGAGAATGAATCCAAGTTGGAAAACACTCTCCAAGATATTGTCCAAGAGAACTTTCCCAACCTAAAAAGGAAGGCCAACATTCAAATCCAGGAAATACAGAGACCACCACAAAGATATTCCTCAAGAAGAGCAACACCAAGGCACATAGTTGTCAGATTTACCAGGGTTGAAATGAAGGAAAAAAAGCTAAGAGCAGCCAGAGAGAAAAGTCGAGTCACCCACAAAGGAAAGACCATTAGACTCAGAGCAGAACTCTCACAGAAACCTTGCAGGCTAGAAGGGAGTGGGGGCCAATATTCAACATCCTTAAAGAAAAGAACTTTCAACCCAGAATTTCATATCCAGCCAAACTAAATTTTGTAAGTGAAGGAGAAATAAAATCCCTTACGGACAAGCAATTGCTGAGAGATTTCATCTCTACAAGACCTGCCTTACAAGAGCCACTGAAGGAAGTACTAAGCATGGAAAGGAACAACCAGTACCAGCCACTGCAAAAACGTACCAAATGGTAAAGAAGAACGATGCAATGAAGAAGCCACGAAAACTAACAGGCAAAAAAAACAGCCAGTAACAAAATGGCAGGATCAAATTCAAACATAATAATATTAACGTTGAATGTAAATGGCCTAAACGCCCCAATCAAAAGACACAGACTGGCAAATTGCATAAAAAGTCAAGATCCATCAGTGTGCTGTATTCAGGAGACCCATCTCACATGCAAAGACTCGCACAGACTCAAAATAAAGGGATGGAAGAAGATTTACCAAGCAAATGGAGAGCAAAAAAAAAGCAGGGGTAGCAATCCTAGTTAAAGAGACAAAGAAAGGTATTACATAATGGTAAAAGGATCAATGCAACAAGAAGAGCTAACACTCCTAAATATATATGCACCCAATGCAGGAGCACCCAGATACATAAAGCAAGTTCTTAAAGACCTACAAAGAGACTTAGACTCCTGCACAATAGTGGGAGACTTTAACACTCCACTGATAATACTGGACAGATCAACAAGACAGAAAGTCAACAAGGATATCCAGGACTTGAATGCAGATTTGGACCAAGCGGACCTAATAGACATATACAGGACACTCCACCCCAAATCCACAGAATACACATTCTTCTCAGCACCACATTGCACTTGCTCCAAAACTGACCACATTATAGGAAGTAAATCACTCCTCAGCAAATGCAAAAGAACGGAAATCATAACAAACAGTCTCTCAGACCACAGCGCAATCAAATTAGAACTCAGGATTAAGAAAAGCATTCAAAACCGCACAATCACATGGAAACTGAACAACTTGCTCCTGAATGATGAATGGATAAACAATGAAATGAAGGCAGAAATAAAAATGTTCTTTGAAACCAATGAGAATGAAGACACAATGTACCAGATCCTATGGGACACATTTAAAGCAGTGTCTAGAGGGAAATTTATAGCAATATATGCCCACATGAGAAACAAGGAAAGATCTAAAATTGACACTCTATCATCAAAATTGAAAGAACTAGAGGAGCAAGATCAAAATAACTCAAAAACAAGCAGAAGACAAAAAATAACTAAGATCAGAGCAGAACTGAAGGAGATAGAGACATAAAAAACCCTTCAAAAAATCAATAAATCCAAGAGCTGGGTTTTTGAAAAGATCAACAAAATAGACTGCTAGCTAGACTAATAAAAAAGAAAAGAGAGAATAATCAAATAGATGCAATAAAAAACAATAAAGGGGAGATCACCACCGATTCCTCAGAAATACAAACTACCATCAGAGATTACTACAAACAACTCTATGCACATAAACCAGTAAATCTGGAAGAAATGGGTAAATTCCTGGACACTTGCACACTCCCAAAACTAAGCCAAGAAGAAGTTGACACCCTGAATAGACCAATAACAAGGTCTGAAGTCGAGGCAGCAATTAATAGCCTACCAACCAAAAAAAGTCCAGGTCCAGATGGGTTCACAGCTAAATTCTACCAGACATACAAAGAGGAGCTGGTACCGTTCCTGGTGAAACTATTCCAAACAATACAAAAAGAGGGAATCCTCCCTAACTCTATGAGACCAACATCATCCTGATACTTAAACCTGGCAGAGACACAACTGAAAAAGAAAACTACAGGCCAATATCCATGATGAACATTGATGCAAAAATCTTCAATAAAATACTGGCAAATCAAATCTAACAGCACATAAAAAAGCTTATCCACCAAGATCAAGTAGGCTTCATCCCGGGGATGCAAGGCTGGTTCGACATACACAAGTCTATAAATGTAATTCACCACATAAACAGAACCAAAGACAAAAACCACATGATTATCTCAATAGATGCAGAGAAGGCCTTCAACAAAATTCAACATCCCTTTATGTTAAAAACTCTCAATAAACTAGGTATCGATAGAACGTATCTCAAGACAATAAAAGCTATTTTTGACAAACCCACAGCCAATATCATACTAAATGGGCAAAAATTAAAAGTATTCCCTTTAAAAACTGGCACTAGACAAGGATGCCCTCTCTCACCGCTCCTATTCAATATAGCATTGGAAGTTCTAGACAGAGAAATTAGGCAAGAAAAATAAATAAAGGGCATTCAGTTAGGAAAAGAAGAAGTCAAACTGTCCCTATTTGCAGATGACATGATCGTATATTTAGAAGACCCCATCGTCTCAGCCCAAAACCTCAAGCTGATAGGCAACTTCGGCAAAGTCTCAGGATATAAAATCAATGTGCAGAAGGCACAAGCATTCCTAGACACCAATAACAGACAAACAGAGAGCCAAATCATGAACGAACTCCGATTTACAATTGCTACAAAGAGAATAAAGTACCTAGGAATACAACTAACAAAGGAGGTAAAAGATCTCTTCAAGGAGAACTACAAACCGCTGATCATGGAAACAAGAGAGGACACAAACAGACGGAAAAACATTCCATGCTCATGGTTAGGAAGAAACAATATTGTGAAAATAGCCATACTGCCCAAAGTAATTTATAGATGCAATGCTATCCCCATCAAGCTACCATTGACCTTCTTCACAGAACTGGAAAAAAAACACTTTAAACTTCATATGGAACCAAAAGAGAGCCCACATAGCCAAGACCATCCTAAGCAAAAAGAACAAAGCTGGAAGCATCACACTGTCTGACTTCAAACTATGCTACAAAGCTACAGTAATCAAAACAGCATGGTACTGGTACCAAAACAGAGATACAGACGAATGGAACAGAACAGAGGCCTTGGAAGCAACGCCACACATCTACGACCATCTGATCTTTGATAAACCAGGCAAAAACAAGCAATGGAGAAAGGATTCCCTGTTTAATAAATGGTGTTGGGGAAACTGGTTAGCCATATGTAGGAAGCTGAAACTGGACCCCTTCCTTACACCTTATACAAAAATTAACTCCAGATGGACTAGAGATTTAAACATAAGAACCAACACCATAAAAACCCTAGAAGAAAACCTAGGTAAAACCATTCAGGACATAGACACAGGCAAGGACTTCCTGACTAAAACACCAAAAGCAATGGCAACAAAAGCCAAAATAGACAAATCAGACCTAATCAAGCTTAAGAGCTTCTGCACAGCAAAAGAAACAACCATTAGAGTGAACTGGCAACCAACAGAATGGGAAAAAATTTTGGCAATTTACCCATCTGACAAAGAGCTAATATCCAGAATCTACAAAGAACTAAAGCAGATTTACAAGAAAAAAACAAACAACCCCATTCCAAAGTGGGCAAAGGATATGAACAGACACTTTTCAAAAGAAGACAAACATGCGGCCAACAAACATATGAAAAAATGCTCATCATCATTGGTCATTAGAGAAATGCAAATCAAAACCACATTAAGATATGATCTCATGCCAGTTAGAATGGCGATCATTAAAAAATCTGGAGACAACAGATGCTGGAGAGGATTTGGAGAAAAAGGAGCACTCTTACACTGTTGGTGGGAGTGTAAATTACTTCTACCATTATGGAAAACAGTGTAGCGATTCCTCAAGGAGCTAGAAATAGAAATTCCACTTGACCCAGCAATCCCATTACTGGGTATATACCCAAAGGATTATAAATCGTTCTATCATAAAGACACATGCACACGTATGTTCGCTGTGGCGCTGTTTACGATAGCAAAGACCTGGAACCAACTCAAATGCCCATCGATGATAGACTGGACAAAAAAAAATGTGGCACATATATACCATGGAATACTATACAGCCATAAAAAACGATGAGTTTGTGTCCTTTGTAGAGACATGGATCAACCTAGAAACCATCATTCTCAGCAAACTGACACAAGAACAGAAAACCAAACACCTCATGTTTTCACTCATAGGTGGGTGATGAACAATGAGAACACTTGGGCACAGGGAAGGGAACAACATTCACATGGCTAGGTGGGGGGTAGAGGAGAGGGGAGAGGAGGGACAGCAGGGTTTGGGGTGGTGCGGGGAGGATGAGAAGGGATAACACAGGGAGAAATGCCTGACACAGGTGGCGGGAGAGGGGATGGAGACAGCAAACCACTATGGCATGTATGTACCTATGCAACAATCCTGCAAGATGCAGGACGTGCAGATGTACCCCAGAGCCCAAATACAATTTAAAAAAAAAAATTATCCAGCCATGGTGGCATGCACCTGTAGTAGGCTGAAGCATGAGGATCCCCTGAGCCCAGGAAGTACAGGCTACAGTGAACTACATCCGTACTACTGCACTCCAGCCTAGACAACAGAGTAAAACCCAATCTCAAAAAAAAAATAAAATAAAAGTTTATTTTATTGGCCTAATAATAGAGTGGAAATGATGGAGAAAAGAATCAGTAACTTGAAGACAAATCAATATAGATATACAGAACACAAGAAAAAAAGATTTTTTAAAGTGAAAGTTCAAGGACCTGAGGGCAATATTAAATGTCCAACAGACATGAACACAATTCAAGAAAGAGTGATAAGTCAAGGTGAGACATACAACTATTAAAGCAGCAGTGGCCCAAGACTTCTTAAGTTAGTTTTTAAAAACATCAATTTTTATATTCAGGAAGCTCAGTAATAGCCAAGCAGGATATGTGCAAAGAAAACCATACCTAGGCCCATCATAGTCAAACCACTGATAACTGGAGTTAGAGGAAATTCTTGAAAGCAGTCAAAAGAAAATGACATCACATACAGGAATACACAGATTCAAAATTTATCAACAGAAATTGTAACAAACAATACAAGAAACATTATCTTATTTGTTTTTTGGCTTGCAAATTTTCAGCTTATCAGAAGAGCTTTATTATTTCCACTGATCCCATTTGTAAAAGAAAACTGTTTCACAATTAAAATGATAAAGTACACTTAAACTACAAAGTACCACTTTTATGTATTTTATATGTTGGGGTTCTAAATATGCATTTTAAATATAATTCCTTTTTTAATTTTAGATTCATGGGGTACATGTGCAGGTTTGTTATATGAGTATATCTCATGATGTAGAGGTTAGGGCTTCAAATGATCCCATCCACCAAAGAGTGAACATTGTACCTGATAGGTAGTTTTTCAGTCTGTTCCCTGCTGCCTCCCCAATTTTGAAATCCCCAGTGTTTATTGTTCCCATCTTTGTGTCCATATGTACCCAATGTTTAGCTCCCATTTATAAATGAGAACATGCAGTAGTATTTGGTTTTCCGTTTCTGTGTGAATTCACTTAGGATAACAGCCTCTGGCTGCATCCATGTTGCTGCAAAGGACATGATTCCATTCTTCTTTATGGCTATGTAGTATTCCATGGTATGCAAGTACCACATGTTCTTTACCAAATCCACCACTGATGGGAACCTGGGTTGATTCCATATCTTTGCTATTGTGAACAGTGCTGCAGTAAACATACAAATTCAGGTATCTTTTTGGTAAAATGATGTATTTTCCTTTGGGAATATACCCAGTAATAGGATTGCTCCTTAAATGATAATTCCATATTTAGCTCTTTGAACTATTTTCAAACTGCTTTCCACAGTGGCTGAACTAATTTTCATTCCCACCAATAGTGTATGAGCATTTGTTCTTCTCAGCAACCTTGTCAACATCTGTTATTTCCTACCTTTATAATAATAACCATTCTGCCTGGTATAAGGATGGTATCTCATTGTGGTTTTGATTTGCATTTCTCTGATGATTACTGATGTTGAACATTTTACATACGTTTTTGGCCACCTGCATGTCTTCTTTTGAGAAGTGTTTATTCATGTCCTTTGCCCACTTTTTAATGGGGTCATTTGTGTTTTTCTTGTTGATTTAAGCTCCTTATAGATTCTGGATATTAGTCAGCTGTTGGATGCATAGTCTGCAAATATTTTTTTCATTTTCTTTGTTGTCTATTTACTCTGTTAACAGTTCCTTTTGATGTGAAGAAGCTTTGTAGTTTAATGTGGTCCCAACTGTCAATTTTTGTTTTTATTGCATTTGCTTTTGAGGGTTTACTCATAAATTCTTTGCCTAGGCCTTTGTCTAGAATAGTATTTTCCCAGGTTTACTTCTAGGATTTTTATAGTTTGAGATCTTACGCTTAAGTCTTTAATCCATGTTAAGTTAATTCTTGTATGTAGTTAAAGGTGAGGGTCCAGTTTCATTCTTCTGCATATGGCTAGCCAGTTTTCCCTGCAACATTTATTGAATAGGGTATTCTTTCACCATAGTTTATTTTTGTCAACTTTGTAGAAGACTAGTTGGTTTTAGGTGTGTAGCTTTTATTTTAGGGACTTTATTCTGTCCCATTGGTCTATGTGTCTATTTTTGAACCAGTACCATGATGTTTTGGTTACTGTAGCCTTGTGATATAGTTGGAAGTTCTATAACATGATGCTTCTGGCTTTATTCTTTTTGCTTAGGATTGATTTGGCTATTTGGGCTCTTTTCTGGTTCCATATGAATTTTATAATTTTTTGAATTCTGTGAAAAATGACAGTGATGCTAGGTGCAGTGGCTCACTCCTGTAATCTCAGCAATTTGGGAGGCTGAGGTAGGGAGATCACTTGAGGTCAAGAGTTTGAGATCAGCTTGGCCGACATGGTAAAAACCCATCTCTACTAAAAATACAAAAATTAGCTGGGCATTGTGGTGTGTGCATGTCATCCCAGATACTCAGGAGACTGAAGCAGGTAAATCACTTGAACCCAGGAGGTTGCAGCAAGCCAAGGTCATGCCACTGCACTCCAGCCTGGGTGACACAGCCAGACTCCATCTCAAAAAAAAAAAAAAAAAAAAAAAAGAAAGAAAGAAAAAAAAAGAAAAATTATAGAAAGAAAGAGGATAAAATTTATAAGAAAATAAAAACCTTTAAAAGTAGTGGGTTTCGGGAACAAGAGAGATGTTCCTTGATTCATTGACAATTACTGCAGTTAAAACAACTAAACCAGGAGATCTAGTGGACCCAGGCATTAATAACAGAAGTTGTAATTCGAAGGTGCTAACAATTTAACCCTGCAGGACTGAACAAAGCAGCTGCTGCTAGCACAAAATGTAACTACTATGGAATAATGCTTGATCCCTACTTCACTCTTTAAGGCAAATTTCATTTAGATCTAAATTTATATCTAGAGAATAACACTGTAGATGTACTAGAATAAAATAACTACTATGATCTAGCGCAATCCATAGCACATTTTCAAGATTCAAATGGGTAGTAATAATAATGCCTCACACCATTTTTAAGAAATATTCCAGCATTTTACATCCCTCTCCTTCCTAGAATATTCCCTCTGCTGTCTCAGCAAGGTTTTTAACTAGCTACCTATGACTGCAGACTTTATTTGCTGAAATAATAGGGACTCTCTCTTAACTGCAGAGATTAAAACATAACCTATGAATTGAAACTGCAAAGAAAGCACCACATTGGCCAGAGTGGCTTCAGCCTCACCATCCTCATGAGAGGGGGACTGCTACATATATTATCTATTGGAGATCTGGAGCTACTCACTACATATTGTTATTCAGTTAAAACACTGGAAAAGTTCATTTTCTTTCTTGTAACCAGTAATACTCATGAGGCTCCACTAAGGGAAGAAACCCCAAGAGTGGAGGCATTTTTACCGGGAAGATGCTTAGTTTCTGAGAGCTGCTTTTGCTTGTTGAGAATCCTCAATTCTGAGCCCCTCCACCCATCTCCTTGATGAATGTCTTTGGTCTTCCTTTCCACATTTCTCATTCTGGAATATTGAATAATGCAGTGGAATCAAAAGAATATTTCAGATGGGCCCCTGGTCTTTCTTCTCCCAATTAAACTTAATATTATGCCATTCTTTTTATCCTTCCAATTTGTGCAATGACAAAAACAATATCAAAGTTCTATTTCAGTAACTCACAAAAAGGTAGACCCAGCTCCAGGTATCTTGTTTTCTTTCTATAAGATGGTTTCTTTATTCAGTCTGTCATTGATCGGCATTTGGGTTGATTTCACATCTTTGCTATTGTGAATAGTGCTGCAATGAACATACACATGCATGTCTCTTTATAACAGAATAATTTGTATTCCTTTTGGTATGTTTCCAGCAATAGGATTGCTGTGTCAAATGGCATTTCTAGCTCTAGATCTTTGAGGAATTGCCACACTGTCTCCACCATAATTGAACCAATTTACATTCCCACCAACTGATGGGCTGGATAAAGAAAGTGTAGTACAGTACACACACATCATGGAATACTATGCAGCCATAAAAAGGAACAAGATCATGTCCTTTGCAGGGACATGGATGGAGCTAGAAGCCGTTATCCTCAGAAAATTAATACAGGAACAGAAAACCAACCACCACATGCTCTCACTTATAAGTGGGAGGTTAAACAATGAGAACACATGGACACAGAGGGTGAACAACACACACTGGGCCCTGTGGAGGCAGGGAGGGAGAGTATTGGGAAAAATAGCTAATGCAGGAGGAACATCAGGAAGAACAGCGAATGCATGCTGGGCTTAATACCTAGGGGATGGGATGATCTGTGTAGCAAACCACCGTGGCACACATTTACCTATGTAACAAACCTGCACATCCTGCACATGTGCTCCAGAAATTAAAACAGAAAGACTGTTTCTGAAATTATTTTGAAATTAGAAAGAACATTCATATTTTATGTGGACTGCTTTTAAAAATAAGTTACAATGAACATCACTTGTGAGTGTGATAACAGAATCAAGTTATACTATCACGGGCACCCTTTGGAATTAATTCTACGATTTGTCAAACACAGTAAGACATTGCTTTTGACCTGCACCTCCTGAAATTCCTGGAGCTGTTAACAATCGAGTCAGCCTATGTTTCAGCAGTTTTGTATTTGTGTTTTTACTATTCAACTTCAGGAAACTGTCTGAAGAAGACAGGGTGCAGCCTCTCTCCTAGACACTCTGAGAGCAAGAGGATACTCACCATTCGCTATTCATGTCACCTTGATGGTTCCTCCCTCTTCCCTTGACTTGTGGCATTTCTTAGATGCTTTGTTAGAGGAAGAACATTAAGCCTATGCACTAAATTGCTTAAGAATTTTAAGATAAGAATCCTGCTCCAGCTGTGTGGATTCATACAGCACATTGTACACTGCCCCTAGGATACAGTTCAGAGGCATGTCTAGGTCACAGGCTGCATTTATAACAATCGGTTATTCAATCCTGGTCTTGATTTGCTCCCTGGTGAACTCGGCTCAAAACTAAACTTAAAATCACTTTACAATCCTTTACTTAGATAAGAGTGAGCAGGTCTTTGTCTTAAACCTGTTCTATCTTTTGCATTGCTAGTTCCTGAGGAACTGTTTCCAGCTGACAGTGTTAAAACTGGAGACTAGTTATGATTCTGCAGATAGATATTCTTCCCTAAAGATCCTTTAGACTGAGCCCAGGAGGTTGAGGCTGCAGTAGTTTTGATCACACCACTGCGCTCCACCATGTGTGACAGAGCAAGATCTTTACAGAAAAAAAAAAAAAAAAAAAAAAAACTTCAGGCTGCATTTTAAGGGCAGTAACCAAAACAGCAGCAAATTCTCCTAGTTTACCAAGTAAGGCAAGTGAGACGGAGCAACAAAAAGATCTGGTTGACTGTCACACCCAAACTGGTAAAAAGAAGTTCATCCTAAGTCTTTGGTCCAGAAGTCAATGGTATACATGGTCACAGGCTATGTTTTTTATCCACTTGCTTCATTGATGGTCACACAAGACCCTGTGTTCAGAACTGCCCCCACAACTTGGTTTAATGTTCTGCGGATGCTGTCTTAAATTCTGCTTATTTTTCAATAAAGGCTCTGCATTTGCATTTTGCACTGGGTCCCACAGATTGTGCAGCCAGTATATTGTCAACTTCTTTCCCTTTACAAACATCATGAAACAGGAAAAAAGAAAATGAGAAGCCAGTTGAAGTTGAAGTGGCTGAGAATCAATTGTGGCTCTCGGGACTCCACAAGATTTCTCTCTTCACTCCCAGCGCCCTTCATCAGCCTGAGCCATTCAGCAAATTTTAAAAGTAGACCCTCTGACTCCTCAATTACAATCTTCTCTGATTTCAAATAAGGTGCTAATCAATCATAAGACATATGTTCATGCCTTTTATCATGCTCCCTGGAAAGATCCATCATATGTAACAGAGCTACAGGAGAGGAATCTGCTATAGCACAAGGTCCTTGAGAGAGGTTGAGGAAAAGTAACTCTAATGGAGTCAAAGTGACTCTGAAGAAATTTTTTTATAAAACCTTAAACACTCATGAAGAAGTAAAATCTATAATAGGATGACATCCCCCAGAAAATTGTCAAGTTCCTCCCATTTGGGCAGAATCAGCCCAGAGTTCCATGATGCAGAATCATGACAAAGGGCTATAAGATCGCAAGACCCACATGGTGCCTCAGAAGATAGCCAAGACTGGCAGGGTGTGATGGCTCACATTTGTAATCCCAGCACTTTGGGAGGCCGAGGTGGGCAGATCACCTGAGGTCAACAGTTCGAGACCAGCCTGGCCAACATGAAGAAACCCTGTCTCTACAAAAAATATAAAAATGAGCTAGTGTGGTGGTGCATGCCTGTAATCCCAGCTACTCGGGAGGCTGAGGAAAGAGAATCACTTGAACCTGGGAGGTGGAGGTTGCAGTGAGCCGAGATCACACCACTGCACTCCTACCTGGGCAACAGAGCAGGAGTCTGTCTCAAAAAAAAAAAGAAAGACAGTCACGACTGCAGCCTGAACAAATAAGAGGTTTGTCTTTTGTCAGCAGAGAAAAGAGATAGCAACTTAGCAAGTGCAGGTCTGTTTTTTCTAAGACTCAGCACTTGCCGCATGCTAGAGTGAGCCTAGGGGAGAAGAGCGAGAGAGAGCTATTGATTCCTGGGAAGAGTATTCAGTGTGTGTGTTAGGTATGTACGGAGGTTGATGAGGGGAGATGAAATTCACATCTGCCCTGGAGGATAAAGTTTGATATATGTTATATGGTATTTTCTCTTAATTAGCCTTCTTAATTAAACTTTATGGCAAAAACCCTTGCCTTTTATTTCTGATATCCCCAGTAGTGCTGGAAAAAGGAAATGTACCACCAGGAATTATTCCATAAAATTAATTACCTGAAGGAATTCATGAAGTAAAAGTACTGATTCAGGTGTTACATATACTATTAGTCACATTTGAAAAATCTTGGTACAAACAAAATATTTTTATCCTCTGTGGTATCAGCTCTGAAGTCATTTCAGCGCTGAAGTGACAAATGTAGGTGCTACAACAGTGGAAAGAATGACAGACTGAGAATATCGATTCTGGATCTAAGTCTACTTCTGCTGCAACCTAACTACAGGACAGTAGCCAATGATTACCCATATTCAATTCCGCTATCAGAAAAGGAAATGTTTACATCAGTGGTTCTCAAAGTATAATACCAAAACCAGCAACATCAACATCATTTGGGAACCAATTAGAAATGCAAATTACAGGTCAGGCGCTGTGGCTCATGCCTGTAATCTCAGCACTTTGGAAGGCCGAGGCAGGTGGATCACTCAGGAGTTTGAGACCAGTCTGGCCAACATGGTGAAACCCCATCTCTACTAAAATTACAAAAAAATTAGCCAGGGCGTTTTCTGTCTAGCTCCGACCGGCTGAGGCAGCCTCGCACGCTGAGAAGCCAGGTTCGGGGAGCAACTTGTGGAGGTTACTGCAGCACTGGGGTGTCAGTGGTTGGTCCTACCCAGAACACTTCAGTTCTGCTCTGCGCGGACATATAATAACTGATTGGTGTGTCCATTTAATACAAGAATATGGAAACTGAACAGCCAGAAGAACTTTCCCTAACTAACACTGAAACCTATGGTGAATTTGGTAAATGCCTTGCAGAAGATATGGAAGAGGAACAAGCATTTAAAAGATCTAGAAACACAAATGAGATGGTTGAATTACGCATTCTGCTTCAGAGCAAGGATGCTGGGGCAGTGATTGGAAAAGGAGGCAAGAATATTAAGGCTCTCTGTACAGACTACAATGCCACTGTTTCAGTCCCAGAGAGCAGTGGCCCCGAGCGCATATTAAGTATCAGTGCTGATACTGAAACAATTGGAGAAATTCTGAAGAAAATCATCCCTACCTTGGAAGAGGGCCTGCAGTTGCCATCACCCACTGCAAACAGCCAGCTCCCACTCGAATCTGATGCTGTGGAATGCTTAAATTACCAACACTATAAAGGAAGTGACTTTGACTGCAAGTTGAGGCTGTTGATTCATCAGAGTCTAGCAGGAGGAATTATTGGGGTCAAAGGTGCTAAAATCAAAGAACTTCGAGAGAACACTCAAACAACCATCAAGCTTTTCCAGGAATGCTGTCCTCATTCCACTGACAGAGTTGTTCTTATTGGAGGAAAACCCGATAGAGTTGTAGAGTGCATAAAGATCATCCTTGATCTTATATCTGAGTCTCCCATCAAAGGACATGCACAGCCTTATGATCCTAATTTTTACGATGAAACCTATGATTATGGTGGTTTTACAATGATGTTTGATGACCATCGTGGACGCCCAGTGGGATTTCCCATGAGGGGAAGAGGTGATTTTGACAGAATGCCTCCTGGTTGGGGTGGGCACCCCATGCCTCCATCTAGAAGAGATTATGATGATATGAGCCCTCATCGAGGACCACCTCCCCCTCCTCCCGGACAGGGTGGCCAGGGTGGTAGCAGAGCTTGGAATCTTCCTCTTCCTCCACCACCACCACCTAGAGGGGGAGACCTCATGGCCTATGACAGAAGAGGAAGACCTGGAGACCGTTATGATGGCATGGTTGGTTTCAGTGCTGATGAAACTTGGGACTCTGCAATAGACACATGGAGCCCATCAGAATGGCAGATGGCTTATGAACCACAGGGTGGCTCTGGATATGATTATTCCTATGCAGGTGGTCGTGGCTCATATGGTGATCTTGGTGGACCTATTATTACTACACAAGTAACTATTCCCAAAGATTTGGCTAGATCTATTATTGGCAAAGGTGGTCAGCGGATTAAACAAATCCATCATGAGTCGGGAGCTTTGATCAAAATTGATGAGCCTTTAGAAGGATCCGAAGATCGGATCATTACCATTACAGGAACACAGGACCAGATACAGAATGCACAGTATTTGCTGCAGAACAGTGTCAAGCAGTATGCAGATGTTGAAGGATTCTAATGCAAGATATTTTTTCTTTTTTATAGTGTGAAGCAGTATTCTGGAAAGTTTTTCTAAGACTAGTGAAGAACTGAAGGAGTTCTGCATCTTTTTTTTTTAATCTGCCCTGTTTAAAAAGCCAACATTCCTCTGCTTCATAGGTGTTCTGCATTTGAGGTGTAGTGAAATCTTTGCTGTTCACCAGATGTAATGTTTTAGTTCCTTACAAACAGGGTTGGTGGGGGGAAGGGCTTGCAAAAACTAACATTTAAATTTTGAAACAGCAGCAGAGTGGATTTTATTTTTTGTTATCGTTGGTGGTTTAAAAAAATTCTCCCCATGTAATTATTGCAAACACCTTGCTTTGTGGTCACTGTAACATCTGGGGGGAGGGACGGGGAAGAAAAGTAACAATAGTCCACATGTCCCTGGCATCTGTTCACAGCAGTGTGCAGAATGTAATGCTCTTTTGTAAGAAACGTTTTATGATTTTTAAAATAAATTTAGTGAACCTACTTTTGGTGGTCATTTTTTTTTAAGACAGTCATTTTAAAATGGTGGCTGAATTTCCCAACCCACCCCCAAACTAAACACTAAGTTTGATTTTCAGCTCCTCTGTTGGATATATAAGTGGATCTCTTCTTGGGCATAGGCAAAATAACTTGGCAGACTTAGTTCTGGTGATTTCTTGATGGTTTGAAAGTCTATTGCTGGGAAGAAATTCCATCATACATATTCATGCTTATAATAAGCTGGGGATTTTTTGTTTTTGCAAATGCTTGCCCCTACTTTTCAACAATTTTCTATGTTAGCAGTTGTAAAGAACTAAGGTGGGGAGCAGTACTAGAAGTTCAGTAATGGTATACGTATATACCAGTATTCTGATTGGCAGCAAGTTTTATTAATCAAAATAACACTTGGTTATGGAAGTGACTGATGCTGAAAAAATTGATTATTTTTATTAGATAATTTCTCACCTATAGACTTAAACTGTCAACTTGCTCTAGTGTCTTATTAGTTAAACTTTGTAAAATATATATATACTTGTTTTTCCATTGTATGCAAATTGAAAGAAAAAGATGTACCATTTCTCTGTTGTATGTTGGATTATGTAGGAAATGTTTGTGTACAATTCAAAAAAAGATGAAAAAAGTTCCTGTGGATGTTTTGTGTAGTTTCTTGGCATTTGTATTGATAGTTAAAATTCACTTCCAAATAAATAAAACACCCATGATGCTAGATTTGATGTGTGCCCAGTTTGAACAAGGGTTGATTGATACATGTAAAATTTGTTGGAAGGTTCCTCTCAAAAGGAAATAACAGTAATCTTATATATATGTATATATAAAATATATATACATATATATAATATATTGTGTGAAGTTTTTCTAGCATTTACAAGTGAAAGCTGGCAGGGGTGGTAGATGCAAAGTTGTGGTAGTTGGACTCATAATTTATTAAAGTAGTAATCTAGCAAAACGAGAGCCTAGTTATCCAATTTTTTTTTAATAGTTAGGGCTTTCTTTGTATCTATGAGAAATTTTGAGTGAGTTACTTGGTTTCTTTTTCTAAAATAGCTTTAGTTTGATGTTTGAGAATATTGGAGATGAACAGATGAACAACTATATAGAAATGGGTTTATGAATGTAATTCTTGAATTTAGGTAAGAGGCTTGTGTATAATAGAATGTCAGTTGGGCAGTTCTGGAATTCATGTCATTAGTAATAGTATGAACAGAAATGCCTTTTAAGGGAATTATAGTTGAGTGACATTTACTTTTTGGAGGGGCATAAAACCGTTCTTTTGGTTAACGAAAAACATAAAATATCACTTAAATAAGTGAATGCTACCAGTGATACGGTTTTCCCCAAAGGTGAAAGGTTGAATTGCCACCTAATGGTTATTTAGTCTCTGTCTTGGGGTTGCTTAGGGTGAAATGGGCCCTTATCCCTAGAGAAAAATTAATAATAAAGACATTTTAGTCAAATTACTACTACTGGAGGAAAGCATCCCTGGAGCAAATGCAGGCTTTCAAAGCTTTAATTTGTTACCTATAAATGAGTTATGTAACACATGGACTGTTAGTTGAAAATGTTTTCACGTTTGCATTTTACAATTTTAGATCTTAAATACATGTTGCTGCTGAATAATATCTGGCATTGATATCTTGGATATACACCTTTGGGAGGGAGGGGCCGTTTGCATTACCACTACTATTGATTGGTAAATGATATTTAAAATTTGGATGAGAATTGAGACAGGTTGGGAGAATTTTCACAAAGGGTAGGAGAAGTGAACATAAGCTCTTAAAATTAGATGGAATATTGAGCCAATTTTGTAAGAAGTTACTAGTACATAGCTGACTTAGTTTCAAAAATACAGCTTTGAAAATCGATTAACAAAATGCCAACATTTGTTGGCAACCAAACTATTATCAGGAATTTAATACTTTTACCTACTATTCAAACTTTGTTTGCTTTTCATTACCAAGACATTTAATAAAATATTTGGGTCCTAAATCTGATAACCATTCAAATACGTAGCAAAGAGAAGGAACGAAACAGCAAATTTTCATTTAAAAACCCTTTCATTGGCTTAAGTTGTTTTAGTACTCAAAATTATCATTCCATACAAATTAGGCAATGAATTGCTCCAGATTGCTATTCGGTAATTTTAAGACCAATGAAAACTTTTCATTGTTTAGAGCCATCAAAAATAATTTTTACTGGAAAGGTGTTCGATTTTGAAAGTGATTAGAAGTAAATTAGCCCTGTGCAGTGGCTCACACTAGTAGCCCCAACGTTTTGGGAGGCCAAGGTGTGCAGATCTCTTGAAACAGCCTGGGCAACACGGGGAAACCCCATCTCTAAAAATTAGACAAGCGTGGTGGCACACACCTGTAGTCCCAGTTACTGGTTTGAGGTTGGAGGATCGCCTGACCCCAGGAAGTGGAGGTGTGGTGAGCTTTGATGGGACTGCTGCACTGCAGTCTGGGTGTCAGACCTTGTCTCGATCCAGTAAATTTTTTTTTTCTTTTTCAATCCAGTAAATTTTTAAGTTAAAGGGAACCAAAAAAAGGAGAAGTACTTTTTTTTTTTATTTAAGATGGTCTGGCTATGTCACCCAGGCTGAAGTTATAGTGGTGCTATCTCGGCTCCCAGCTCAGGCCGTCCCCAGAGACTTTCCTATATTTCAACCTGAGGCAAGACCAGTAGGAGATGATGAGAGCAGAAACTCCAGATGGGTTGAAAAGGTCACCAAAATCGGAGAAACAAGGCACTAGCCTTCTAATTTGGAACCCTGCAGAGTGTTCCTGTGACCACATGATAGAAAGCACAGAAGAAATAGAGATAAACCATGTTTTGGCACAGAGATGATCTGAGATTACAGACATACCCCACAGGATTTCCTTTGACTCCCATATGTCTTAAGAGGGACATCAGTCGAGAGCCAGTGGGGCTTGTGATGGGATCATAGGGTCAGTATGGTTACTGCGTAGCAGCAGCTGTAAGATAAAAGAGCCCAGCCTGTGGCTGGATGGAGATGGCAGAATAGCAAAAGATTTGCAGTACCAGTGAAAGCCAAGGCGAGATCAATTTAGTCAAGGAAGACCACTGGGTTGAGTGCCAATTATACTAGTTTTGGTCATTCAGTAGTAGCTTTGGCAAGCGCAGAAACCAAAATTCAGACACCTGACAGACACCTCAGCTAGAGATCAGAGAGCTTGCTGCCACCGTTTCAGGAAAGGGTAACACCTAAACTCTAAATCAGGATAACATCTAAACTTCCCTTGGCACCCAGAAGATATCTTGGAAACGTGGAGGGAAAGAAAGACTTTGGAGAGAAAGCAAACTGCCCTAATAAGGGGTTGACCTTTAACTATTTCCCATAAGTGATACCGTTTAAAACTGGAAGACTTTTTTTCTGCTATCAGTGGGAATGGGAATTTATGAGAAAACTCAAAGAAACCATATGTAGAAATTTACAGACCCTGGAATTCCCAAGAAGCAGGATAGTTAAGACCAATGCTATCAAACCATAAATACTAGGTGGAGGTGGTCTCACTGGGGTTGGGCTTTCAGATCATTTATTCATACTTTGTGTATCAAACTGGCACTCACTCTGTGTATAATTCAGACTCCAGAACTTGGGGGGGTCAGGCTGATACTAATCTCCAGCTGAGACTGCATCATGGTTTGACCAATTTTCCCTGCCTTGTGCTCCTTATTCTGTTTCACCTGAGAGCATTCTCCTAGTGAATCAGTTGCACAAGACTCCCTGGCTTAGGCTCTGCTTCTAGGACTTGATCTCACACAGTTAAGCTAAAGCAGAAATGTACATCACCCACATATCTGGGACTTAGATTGTGATGCAGCAAATAATGAGACTGAGTTGTCTCCCTCAGAAGGCAGGGTGAGAAACTTCTTTATGAAAGATAACTGCATTATACTAGTGTTTCTGAAAGTAAATGAGAAAATCTTTTGCATGCTGAACAGCTAAAGGGACATCTTGTTAATACCACATCAGTTTCCCCTTTCTAATTGCACATAGTTTTCCTTGTGGAGTTTTCTCTTTCCATGGTACATAAGCTTGATGAGAAAGAAATCCTGGTCCTTACAGGTTCCAGGCTCCAGAGGGTGGGCATTTGATTTAGGCTTGGCCAACCAGACTCTTTCTCCTGGGATTTTCAATCTTGAGCAGAATGATGCAAGCAAGCTGTAACGATTACAGATTTTTTTGATTTTTTTGTTTGTTTTTTGAGACAGTTTCCCTCTGTCACCCAGGCTGGAGTGCAGTGGCACAATCTCAGCTCACTCACTGCAACCTCTGCCTCCTGGGTTCAAGCGATTTGCCTGCCTCAGCCTCCAGAGTAGCTGGGACTACAGGAACTATAGGCACACACCACCATGCCCAGCTAATTTTTGGTAGAGACGGTGTTGCCCAGGCTGTTTGTTTGTTTGTTTGGTTTTTTAGATGGAGTCTCACTCTGTCTCACTCAGGCTGGAGTGCAATGGTGAAATCTGGGCTCACTTGAACCTCTGCCTCCTGGGTTCAAGCGATTCTCCTGTCTCAGCCTCCTGAGTAGTTGGGATTACAGGCATGTACCACCACGCCCAGCTAATTCCTTTTTGTATTTTAGTAGAGACAGGGTTTTACCATGTAGGCTAGGCTGATCTCCAACTCCTGACCTCTCAGGTGATCCACCCGCCTCAGCCTCCCAAAGTGCTGGGATTACAGATATGAGCCACCATGCCCAGCCACAGGTTGGTCTTGAACTCCCTAAGCTCAGGCAATCCACCCACCTTGGCTTCCCAAAGGGCTAGGATTACAGGTGTGAGCTACCGTGCCCAGCCTATATAGTTCATTTTTAAAATAGCACTACTAGAAGAGAACTTTGGGCAGTTCCTGCTCTCAGTACTCTAAAGCTGCCTGTTTTCTGTTTATGAGTCTAGTTCTGTCTTCTCTTCCATTATGTGAGCTTTCTCATAAGCTTTCAAAACATTCCTCTCACCACAAAAATAATAACTATGAGACAATGCATTTACTAATTAGCTAGATTTAAACATTACAATGCAAATATTTTTTTAAACTTTTTTTAAAAACTTTTTTTAAATTTTGCTTTAATTAGCCATTCAGTTGCTATTACATGCAGCACTTCAGTGAGAGGTTTATCTTACACAGGTAGCATTGCTAATTTCAGGGAGGACAGCAACAAAATATGGATGACAGCTCTTGCTCCACCTCAGCTGCCACTGCTGCCAACCAGTATCACTGGACGATAGTTATGCCATATCTGGGGGTGATCAGTCATTTCCTAGAAAGTGCCAGGCTCTGCCTCAAGGTTGAACAGCCAAGACAATGAGTAACATGGCTGGGGCTTTTTTTTTTTTCAATTGAGATAGAATAGGATCTCACTTTGTTGCCCAGGCTGGAGTACAGTGGCACAATCTCAGCTCACTGCAACCTTTGCCTCCCTGGCTCAAGCCATCCTCCTGCCTCAGCCTCCTGAGTAGCAGGGACTAGAGGCGCATGCCACTACACCCAGCTAACCTTTTAACATTTTTTCTAGAAATGGGGTTTCACCGTGTTGCCCAGGCCGGTGTTGAATTCATGGACTCAAGGCAATCTGCCAGCCTTGGCCTTCCATAGTGCTGGGATTACAGGTATGAGCCACCATGCCTGACCCCTTCCTAGGGTTTCCGGCTTTTCCTTTCACTTTCACTTTAAGACTTGGATAAAATGCCACGCCTCACAGGGATATGACTTCCGAGTAGCCAACAAAGGAACTGTATGATGCAACCTGGAATTATGGAGGAGTCAACTCCCTGTGGGGCAAACTCTAACCAAAGGAAATTTGTTCTCCTTCCTTTTTCGCAAAAACTGCACTGAGGCAGTTTCTCCATATAGTTTGTCTAGAGACTTCCTCAATGACTGTGCCAACACTCCTACTGACTAGCTGTGTTTCTGAGCTCATCAAGAAGCAGTGGCAGGACAATACAGTGTCCCCCTCAATGTCCATGCCCAAAGACTGCACCTCAGATTAAATATTAGCACTTAACTCCTGCCCCAGATTCTGTTTTCAAGGGAATCCAAGTTAAATACTCCTTTGTACCTGTTTATTTTTGTACTGTTTTTAAATAATACTTAGCTCTTCCTAAGCAGGAAATATTGACTTCACAAATTAAAAGCAAAATATGGTTCAAAAAATTCTAATTGGTTTTGAACTGCAATAATAATGTTAATGATATATAATGGGCAACAATAGATTTATTCCATTGTAATTTAATATTTTAAATCAGAAATTGAAGCATTTAAGAGCCATGGTTTTCACAGAAAGATTCCATTCCATCCCTAAGTCATATCCTATAAATGAAACATTCCAAACTCAGTAAGGAGAGAGTAGGAAGAGCCTTCAATGGAACATCAATGGCACTAAGAAAACTAGGATAATATAAATGCCCTGCAAGCCAAGGGAGAATTTCAAGGAAGTGCTCAATCTTAAATGCTAGATATGGATAAATCAAGAAGAAAAGGAACAGAAAAATTACACTGCAGTGAACCATATCTCTTTTCTGCTATGGCTTCTTGGGCATTCAGTCTGTCATTTGTGGTATGTCAGGAGAAGTAAAAATAACAGGTATCTTACCTCCACAAAATTCATCTCACTTCTATGCATAACTCTTTCAGCATATATGAGGAACTACGTCCTCTCCCCTAGTAATGTCTATTGTTCATCCACTGCTCTAGGCAACTTTTGCAGCTTTCTCTGTTGCCCAGGCTGGAGTGCAGTGGCACGAACACAGCTCACTGCAGCCTCAACCTCTTGGGCTCAAGCAATCCTCTTGCTTCAGGCTCCTGAGATGCTGAGACTACAGGCACATGCCACCACAGCTAGCTAATTTTTTTATTTTTATTTTTTGTAGAGATGGGGTCTCACCATGTTGCTGAGGTTGGTCTCAAACTCCTGAGCTCAAGTGATTGGCCTGCCTCGGCCTCCCAAAGTGCTGGATTACAGGCATGAGCCACCACACCTGGCCAACCCTCCATTTCTTTAAGTACCTGCCATAGCCTATCATAGAAAATCGAAGATACAGCAATAATCGTTGCCAAGAGCTTGATATGTAATTTAGCTAATTAAAAATGATAACTCTCTTGATTACTGGAATAATCTAACCTGGATACTGTTCAAGGGGGGAAAATTTATATGGACACATCATTGATCGTGCCTTCTTCCTTTGTTAACCTTTAAAATGCAAGCTTAGAGGTTATTTAGAGGTCATCACCGTCTCTTCGAAAGGCTATGCCTGCAGGGCATAGTAGCTCACACCTGTAATCCTAGCACTTTGGGAGGCCGAGGCGGGCAGATCACAAGGTCAGAAGTTCAAGACCAGCCTGGCCAACATGGTGAAACCCCTGTCCCTATTAAAAATACAAAAAATTAGCTGGGCGTGGTGGTGGGCATCTGTAATCCCAGCTATTCAGGAGGCTGAGGCAGGAGAATTGCTTGAAACCAGAAGGCAGAGCTTGCAGTGAGCTGAGACCATGCCACTGCACTCCAGCCTGGGCAACAAAAGCGAAACTCCATCTCAAAAATAAATAAATAAATAATAAATATTACTTTCATTTGAAGTACAGAAAACTCAACTTAAACTGCTTTAAACTAGAAGGAAGTTTATTAATTCACACAACTGAAGATCCAAAAGTAGGAAAGATTGAAAAACTGATGTAATCCCCTTACTAAAGTCCATTTATTTCTCTGTTTTTTTGGTCTTGCCCTTCCCCATGTGTTGACTTCAAACTCAGGTTGCCACCAAAAGGACTGCAATTCCAGGCCTTACATCCAGGTTCAATCAGGTCCATCGGGAGCTTGAATCACTTCTGGAAGTTTTCCTGTAACAGTGAGGAAAAGCTTCTCTGCAAGCATTCTGCAAATGTTGCAACTCACTGAGGTGAACTGGGAAACATGCATAAACCTAATTCAGTTGCTTGCAAGAGGTTGATATTACCAGTCCAGACTACTCTTGAGGCTGAGGATGCTAAACTAAGCTACAAGGGACGGTGGTTGAGACAGGGGTTCCTGAACAGTATCACAGTATCTGTTGGGAAGGAAAAGGCAGGAAAACCACGTTAAGTAGGTGAAGAACTCATTTTTTTTTTTTTTTGAGACAGCACATTGCACAGGCTGGAGTGCAGTGATGCAATTTCAAGTCAGTGCAACCTCCGCCTCCTGGGCTCAAGGGATCCTCCCACCTCAGCCTCTGGGAGTAGCTGGGACTATAGGCGAGAGCCACCTGGCTAATTTTGGCTTTTTTTTTTTTTTTTTTTTGGTAGAGACAGGGTTTTGCCATGTTGCACAGGCTAGTCTCGAACTCCTGGGCTCAAGTAATCCTTGGCCTCCTAAAGTGCTAGGATTATAGATGTTAGTCACCACGGCCAGCTGAACTCACTTTTTGTATTCTCAGCATCTTGTAGATACACTTAAAAAACCAAAAACAAAAATCCCAGACACACACAGTTTATTTCAACGTTGAGTGAAGGAAGCATGTTGTATTCTTGTGCATAGTACTTTTAGTGTCTAAATACCTTGAACATAGATAGGAATTTGACTTTCTGGGTGAGAGGGGGAACAGGGGTCTCACTTCCTTTTCACAGGCTGGAGTGCAGTGGCACCATCTCAGCTCACTGGAACCTCTGCCTCCTGGGTTCAGATTATCCTCCCACCTCAGCCTCCCGAGTAGCTGGGACCACGGGCACACGCCACCACACCCATCTAATTTTTTGTGTTTTTGGTAGAGACAAGGTTTCCCCATGTTGCTCAGGCTGGTCTCAAACTCCTGCGTTCAAGTGATTCGCCCACCTCTACCTCTAAAAGAGCTGGGATTACAGGCATGAGTCACCACATCTGCTCAGCATTTGATTTTTTTCTATCAATAAACCTCAATGAGAGAAAATGGCCTAAGTTATTTATCCTTCTGGATTCTTTTGTAGGTTGCTAGATTTGCTTGCTAAATCAATTCATCTCCCAAGACTTAGGTGCTGTAGTAGAAAGGAAAAATCAGAAGCCAACAGACTTACATTTCCTTAACAACTGTATTAATGTACCAGTGACTTTTTCTGGAAAACGAATCATAGTGGAGTGCTTAAAGTTCCTCTCTTTTTTTTTAAGTTCCTTTTTCTTACCAAAATGAAGAAACTGGAGGGACGAAGATCTGCTTTTCTAGGGTAACGGCTGTCTAATTTAAAAGCTCCATTGGGGATGGGCGCGGTGGCTCACACCTGTAATCCCAGCATTTTGGGAGACCGAGGCAGGTGGATTGTCTGAAGTCAGGAGTACCAGCCCAGCCTAGCCAACATAGTGAAACGCTGTCTCTACTGAAAATACAAAAATTAGCTGGGCGTGGTGGCAGGCGCCTGTAATCGCAGCTACTCGGGAGGCTGAGGCAGGAGAATTCCTTGAACCCGGGAGGGAGAGGTTGCGGTGAGCCGAGATCGCGCCACTGCACTCCAGCCTGGGCGACAGAGTGAGACTCTGTTTCAAACAAATTTAAAAGCTCCATGGATCCTCCAAAAATCCAAGGAAGAGATTTTTCTGTAACTAGAGATAAGTACTGATGTTTATTTTTAATAAGTGATTTTCAAAGGTGTGAACGTCGTTATCCATGGAGATTTAAGTCTCCAAAAGGGAATAAAAATGCATACCTTTATACTACATCACCAGGCAAATTTGGATCATCACTAAATTGGCTTCTACACCTCTCTCCTAATATAAGATACTTTTTTAAGTTTGCAGTTGTGAGACACTTATTTCCCTATCTTTAATGTCTTCTCAGTAGGGCCACTGATATAGTCACTGCTTGACTGACCAGAATGGTTGGCACTGGTGATTGGCTCATAAAGTGCCCTAGGTTTAGGCAACTCAACTATCAAAGGTTTAAATCCTAGCCCAAACCATTGCTGTGATTGGGCCTAATTAATGAACCACTCAGCTTCACTTGCAAAAGCAGAATCACTATAGTCGCTTTTGTCATGACCCAGCCTAGGTAAGATTTAGTACTTAAGTACACTGCCAGGCACACAAAGTTAATTTGACAATTTAATACATTTATTTCCTCATCCATTTCTCCAAACCTTCCAACTAATCCTAAACGTTCGGCCAAACGGGCCAGGTATTCACTGAAAAAAAAAAAAAAAAAAGCAGACTCCCTGGGGCTTGGGGAGGGGGGAACCGCTGCCCCATGTCCCAGTCTGGAGGTAGCTCAGTCCTCAGCACACAGATCTACCGCCATAATGCTCCTCGAGGCCCAGGACCCCGGATGTGGGGCGTTGCCTACGGCGTCTTGCCCTAGCTGCAAGAAAGGAAAGGGGCGGGAGCCGGGTGAGGGCATCGGGACCCAGGCCACCGCGGCGAGCCGCCGTCTTCGAGTCCCATCTGTCCGAAGTGGGGTGGGCAAAGGCACAAGATGGCAAAGCCAGGCACCTCCCAGGATGTGCAACTCACGGCCGACGAGGGTCGGACCCTTGGCAGTTTCCAGACTTTGGGAACCGGAAGCGGAGCCTGGGAGCGCGCCCGAGAGGGCGTAAACGGGGCCGCTTTCCCGGAAGTGCTTGCGGCCTCGGCCCCGCGCTCTGCCCCGCGGCCTGTTTGGTTTCCTAATCAGGGGAGCGCCGCGGGAGAGAACGTTTACCTTGGCTGCACTAAGTTCTCAGTGCCACTCCCAAGCAGGCGGGACCCAGTTTAGGCCCTGTGATCTCGCGGTTGGTAGGAGCGCAAGGCGCCTAGGGACCCTGGACCTTGACCCGCCTGAGGAGGGAAAAAAGTTTGGCCCGCCGAGTCCCAAAAGGCAGAATGGACGGGCTCCTAAATCCCAGGGAATCCGCTAAATTCATTGCAGAAAACAGTCGGGATGTGTTTATCGACAGCGGAGGCGTACGGAAGGTGGCAGAGTTGCTGCTGGCCAAGGCGGCGGGGCCAGAGCTGCGCGTGGAGGGGTGGAAAGCCCTTCATGAGCTGAATCCCCGGGCGACCGACGAGGCCGCGGTCAACTGGGTGTTCGTGACAGATACGCTCAACTTCTCCTTTTGGTCGGAGCAGGACGAGCACAAGTGTGTGGTGAGGTACAGAGGGAGAACGTACAGTGGTTACTGGTCCCTGTGCGCCGCCGTCAACAGAGCCCTTGACGAAGGTTGGTGCCATCCTTGCCGTCGGTCCCAACAGCCTTGACCTTTCCATTTATTTTGGTGGGCGGGGGGCGGGGGGCGGGTGTGTAGGGGGGGGTTCCAAGGAGCAGGCTTCCAAAGGAGCGGGTTGGGAGATGGAATAATGGGAAGCAAACCTGAAGTTCTTCGTTGCAAGTCCTTCTGCTTAAAATAGAAGTATGAAAAGGGAAGGATTTTAGTGGGAAATGATGTTAATATTTATCATCGCAGCATGAAAGTTACCGTAGTATAAAAGTCAGTTTTGTAAAGAATGCCATTTGAATTACACCTGAAGAATAAAAGGACTGATGTTATAAAGCAGTTTACTCAAAATAAATCTGATACAATATTGCAGTAGTTAGAAATGGGTGAATAAGTACAGACAAGTAGCAAACGAGAATTTTGCTTTTGATTTTTTTATTCATACACTTTTCGTGCATTCCTATAACACTCATTTGGTTTCATATTAATTACATGTTGTAAAAGCAAGGGTTTAATGAATATAAAAGTATGACATTGATCGTCTGAATTTTTCATTAAAGGGATACCAATAACTAGTGCCTCATACTATGCGACAGTGACCCTGGATCAGGTTCGAAATATACTTCGTTCTGACACAGACGTTTCCATGCCTTTAGTTGAAGAGAGGCATCGGATTCTCAATGAAACCGGGAAAATTCTGCTGGAGAAGTTTGGTGGCTCTTTTCTTAACTGCATCAGAGAAAGTGAGAATAGTGCACAGAAGTTAATGCACCTGGTCGTTGAAAGTTTTCCTTCTTACAGAGATGTGACCCTGTTTGGGGTGAGTGGCTTCTGTTGGAGATTTTAGAAGTCTTAATCATCTCAGAGTTAACTCTTTTACTTCCAGAACTCATTTTGAGAATAAAAACTTAAAATTTTTAAGTGTATTCCTTGTGGAATAAACAGTAACAAAATTAGGTAGTTTTGAAATCATTTCTTATATTTTCTAATCAGTGTATTTCATTCTTTTGTATTTTTTTTTCTTTTAAAATGTTTCAAACCTAAAAAACGTGGAACCCTCCATGTAATGTTCTCCTTATGGATAATTAGCATAATTAGGTCTCTTTAGTACCTCAAAAAGTTTACTTTATTGGATGAAGATCAGAATGTATGCTAAACTCTTCCTAACAAAAAGTATTTCTGGCCGGGCACAGTGGCTCACACCTGTAATTCCAGCACTTTGGGAGGCCAAGGCTGGCGGATCACCTGAGGTCAGGAGTTTGAGACCAGCGTGGTCAATATGGTGAAACCCTGTCTCTACTAAAATACGAAAATTAGCCAGGTGTGTTGGTGTGTGCCTCTAATCCCAGCTACTTGGGAGGCTAAGGCGAGAGAATCGCTTGAGCCCAGGAGGTGGAGGCAACACTGAGCTGAAATTGCACCACTGCTCTCCAGCCTGGGTGAGACAGAACAACACACTCTCTATCTCCAAAAAAAAAAAAAAAAGTATTTCTTGCAAAGTTCAAAGTACTATTGTATATATATTTTGTGTTTTATTTTTCATAAAGTATACTTGAACAATTTTTTTTTGGCACAAAAAAATTAAATTGATACACTTGTAAAATGATGATCATTTTGTTAGACCTTCCCAGGCTACACCTGGATTTTGTTTTCATCAAATTCTTTTGGAATCTCTTAAACCTGGGAGATGGAGGTTGCAGTGAGCTGGATCACGCCACTGCACTCCAGCCTGGACAACAGAACTAGACTCCGTCTCAAAAAAATTATAAATAAATAAAAAATAAATTGGCCAAGTGTGGTGGCTCACACATGTAATGCCAGCACTTTGGAAGGCTGAGGCGGACAGATCACTCGAGGTTAGGAGTTCAAGACCAGCCTGGCCAACATGGTAAAACCCTTGTTTCTACCAAAAATACAAAAATTAACCGAACGTGGTGGTGGGCGCTTGTAATCCCAGCTACTTGGGAGGCAGAAGCAGGAGAATCACATGAACATGGGAGGCAGAGATTGCAGTGAGCTGAGATCATGCCATTGCACTCCAGCCTGCGTGATGAGAGTGAGACTCCATCTCAAAAAAAAAAAAAAAATCCAACTGCTATTCACATGGCTAATAGCCTATGTATTGTAGAATCAGTTCAGTTGTAGTAGAGGAAGGGGTAGATTAAGTTTAATATGACTTCAGGGTGGAATGAATTCAGGATACCATGTGGTTTGCTTACTTTCAAGTTGTCATGAGTTTTTATTTTTGTGAATGAAAGGAGTAAATTTTTTTGTAGATTATAATATTGATTTAGCAAACATTTGCTGAATTTCATTTATAGCACAGTGCTTTGGTTTTGCTTTGCTGAAAAGTTCAATTTTTAAAAAATGTACCAGAATATAGATTATTTTTAAATCTGATCCTTTTTTTTTTTTTATTTTGAGATGCAGTTTCATTCTGGAGTGAAGTGGCGGGATCTTGGCTCACTGCAGCCTTCCTGGGTTCAAATGATTCTCCTCCCTCCGCCTCCCAAGTAGCTGGGATTACAGGCACCTGCCACCATGCCCAGCTAATTTTGTACTTTTAGTAGAAACAGGGTTTCACCATGTTGGCCAGGCTGGTCGCAAACGCCTAACCTCAAATGATCTCCTGCCTTGGCTTCCCAAAGTCCTGGGATTACAGGCGTGAGCCACCATGCCCAGCCAATCTGATATATTTTAAATGAAAATTGGTACAGAAACCATTTCTTATGGGTACTCATTTCTAAAATACAGTTTTACAGAAAAATCCCCAAAATGGGCTAGGTTTGGTGGCTCACACCTGTAATCCCAACACTTTGCGTGGCTGAGGTAAGAGGATTGCTTGAGCCCAGAAGTTCCAGACCAGCCTGGGCAACATGGTGAGACTCCATTTCTACAAAAAATTTAAAAATTAGCCAGGATGGTGGCATGCCTGTGGTCCTTTCCTAGCTATTCAGGAGGCTGAGGCAGGAGTATTGCTTGAGTCTAGGAGGTGGAGGCTACAGTAAGCTATGATTATTCCACTGTACTCCAGCCTGGAAGACAGAACAAGACCTTGTCCTCTCCCCAAAATAAATGGAAATAAACAATTTGCACAAAATAGTCATGTGTTTTTAATGTATACTTATTTATTGCGATTATCTTTCATTTTTAAACATGAACAGATTAACAAAGTTGACAATTTTTAATTTAGACAGATTTAGATGAGTGATTTCCCAACCTGGCTGTGCCCCAGAATCACTTAGAAGTCTTAAAATTTGGATGTATTTCTAAACACCACCCTCAAAGATCCTGATCAATAGGTGAAAGAAGAGCTATTTTTTAAGCTCTTCAATTTACTCTGATTTAGAGTAATGCAGTAACTTTGTAAAAGTTCTAATTAACAAATTGACTTTCTTAATATTATTGTGACTGTGACATACTGATACATATGAAGAACATACGTTTTTTGATGTTTCAGTAGATAACATTTTATGGCTTGTTTGTTTGTTTTGAGACAGAGTCTCTGGAGTCTTGCTCTGTTGCCCAGGCCAGAGTTCAGTGGTATGATCTTGGCTCACGGCAACCTCCGCCTCCTGGATTCAAGCAATTCTCCTGCCTCAGCCTCCCGAGTAGTTGGGATTAGAGACATGCACCACTATGCCCGACTAATTTTTGTATTTTAGTAGAGACAGAGTTTCACTGTGTTGGCCAGGCTAGTCTCAAACTCCTGACCTCAGGTGATCTGCCAGCCTTGGCCTCCCAAAGTGCTGGGACTACAGGCATGAGCCACTGCGCCTGGCCTTTGTTTTTTTTTGAGACGGAGTGTTGCTCTGTTGCCCAGGCTAGAGTGCAGTGGTGCAATCTCAGCTCACTGCAACCTCGGCCTCCTGGGTTCAAGTGATTCTCCCACCTCAACTCCCAAGTAGCTAGGATTACAGGTACCTGCCATGATGTCTGGCTAATTTTTATATTTTTATAGAGACAGGGTTTCACCATGTTGGCCAGGCAGGTTTTGAACTTCTGACCTCAGGTGATCTGCCCACCTCAGCCTCCCAAAGTGGTGGGATTACAGGTGTGAGCCACCGCACTCGGCCTGTGTTGTTCTTAAGTATTTGTAATCCTTGAACTTTCTATTATTCATGATAAAATTATGGAAAAATTTTTTCAGAAAACTTAACTGGCCAGGTGTCATGGCTCTTGCCTATAATCCTAGAACTTTGGGAGGCCAAGGCGGGTGGATCACTTGAGCCCAGGAATTCAATATCAGCCTGAGTAACATGGTGAAACCCCATCTCTGCAAAATAACAAAAAAGTTAACTGGGCTTGGTGATGCACACCTGTAGTCCCAACTATGCAGGAGGCTGAGTTGGGAGGACTGCTTGAGCCCAGGGAGGTCAAGGCTGCAGTGAGCTGTGATCGAGCCACTGAATTCCAGCCTGGGTGGCAGTGAGGCCTTGCATAAAAAAACAAAAACAAAAAAATTAACTCATGGTCATAGAGCTTTTTATTGACAATTATTTTATAAAGGTACTGTTTAGAAAATATTTAATCACAAAGCAATATGATGAAACATGTAGGGAGCTGTTATTTGGAGATTTACTAGTATTTTTAGTGATATCAGTTGATATTTTAGAGATCCAGAATTTGATGATAAAAATCATTTGATTTCTAAAACCATAAAGAGCTTACTAAGAAAATGTTTTATAGATTATTTGAATTTATTATTAGATTCCTCACTTAAATCTTTCTGTCCTTTTTTTAATCTTAAAATATTATATCTATTGTAACCTATTATTTATATAGACTAGTCTACCATGGAAACAGCAGTCACATGATAATTTATGTTTTCTTAGATGGTAGCACTGATTTTGTTGTTTTTATTTTTATTATTTTTTCCCCTTTGTGGGTTGTTATATAAGTTTGATTCCTAAGTTTTTTTTATTTTTGCTCTATGAATCTTGTTAAAAATAGCAGATAAGGGCTTCTACCTATTATAATAAACTTTATGGTGTAGTAATTGTGTTTGATAGACATTTATAAATTGAGTCTTATGTCTTGCTGTTTTATAAACTAGATTTGAACTAGAAACCTGGTTGCCATATATAAATCCAGTTTATATAGAGGAACAATTGCCAAGTTGTCATATTTAAATCATATATATATATAAATAAATAAATAAATAAATATATATATATATATATATAATTTTTTTTTTTTCCAGACAGAGTTTTCTGCTCTTGTTGCCTAGGCTGGAGTGCAATGGCTCGTTCTCGGCTCACTGCAACCTCAAGCAATTCTCCTGCCTCAGCCTCCTGAGTTGCTGGGATTATAGTTGCCCGACACCACACCCAGCTAATTTTTGTTATTTTTTGTAAAGATGGGGTTTCACCATGTGTTGGCCAGTCTGGTCTCTTAACTCCTGACCTCAGGTGATCCACCCGCCTTGGCCTCCCAAAGTGCTGGGATTACAGGCGTAAGCCACTGTGCCCAGCCATAGGTATTTTGAAATCATATACATATATATATTTTTTAAGTTGTCATATTTAGATAGGTTTGGGAATATAGGGTGATAGCATAATGTAGGAATGTTTTAAATTGTGATTTGATCCTTCAGCCCTTCAATTTAATTTAGAGACATTACACCACATCAGAAAATGAGCATGTATGTTTGCCCTGGAAAACAAATTCTGACTTTCTTAAATGTAGCTTTAGAAGTTTTAATTTATTAGTATAATAAAAGTAGGTCTGGAGCTGTTGCAAAAGGTGTATCTTAAGGTTAAGCAATATTAGGTTATTTCTTACTTTGACAGTATCATTGGAGTTTTCTTGGTAAAAAAAAGAATTTGTAGTATCATCTTAAGGAATTTTTGTATAGAGCCTTTCCTGAAAATTTTAGTCTCATATTTATTTGTTTATGTCATTTACTAGTTAAAATATTCTCCTCCAAGGTGGTGAGGATATATTTTGGGAGCTAGTAATATTGATAAACATTTATAAAACATGATTTAAGGTTATTACCATTGCTATTAGGACTAGTAGTAGATTTTAATTATCTCATAGTCTAGCCTGATTTGCATTTGTAGATTTACAGAGGTTTTTTTTTTTTTTGAGGTAGAGAGTCTCACTCAGTTGCCCAGGCTGGAGTTCAGTGATGTGATCATAGCTTACTGTAGCCTCTACCTCCCAGGCTGAAGCAATCCCCTGCCTCAGCCTGGTGAGTAGCTGGAACTACAGGCATGTACCATCACGCCTGGGTAATTTAAAAAAAAAATTTTTTTTTTTTTTGTAGACATGGGATTTTGCTGTGTTTCGTAGAGATGGGGTTTCACCGTTGCCCAGGCTGGCCTTGAACTTCTGGCTTCAAACAATCCTCCTGCTTCGGCCTCCCAAATTAATGGGATTACAGGTGTAAGCCACCACACTTGGCTAGAATTTTTGAGTTAAATTATAACCCATTAACTTATAATGCTTGATTAAATTTGTCTTTTCTTTATATAAACATAATTGGCTATTTTCTTTTCTTTTTCTTTTTCTTTTTTAAGGCAGAATTTTGCTCTTGTTCCCTGGGCTGGAATGCAGTAGAGAGATCTTGGCTCACCTCAGCCTCTGCCTCCCAGGTTCAAGCAATTCTCCTGTCTCAGCCTCCCGAGTAGCTGGAATTACAGGCATGCGCCACTATGCCCTGCTAATTTTGTATTTTAAGTAAAGACAGGGTTTCTTCATATTGGTCACACTGGTCTTGAACTCCTGACCTCAGGTAATCCGCCTGTTTCAGCATCCCAGAGTGCTGGGATTACTGGCGTGAGCCACCACACCTGGTGTGGCTATTTGTTTTCATATTTGTTCGTACATATCAACTTTGACCATTTCAAAAATTGGTAAATTTGATCATTTTCTAGCTGTTGATCATTTAATGTCTTTATCTATAAAACAAATTAATCATATTATCTAAAAGGAAACAGTTAAAAATAAATCTTGTGGTTCTCTTCAGACCTGAGCTTATGGATGATTATTCTTCTTTATTTATTTATTTTGAGATGGAGTGCAGTGTAGTGATCTCAGCTCATTGAACATCTGTTCTCTGGATTCAAGCAATTCTTGTGCCTCAGCCTCCCCTAGCTGGGATTATAGGTGCCTGCCACCACACCCGACTAATTTTTGTATTTTTTAGTAGAGTTTTATCATGTTGGCCATGCTGGTCTTGAACTCCTAGGCTCAAGCAATCTGCCCACCTCAGCCTCCCAAAGTGTTGGGATTACATGCAGGAGCCATGGCTCCCAGTCAATCTATAAATTCTTACCAACAAAGTAAGATTATTCTTCCTTTTTAAAAATATTTCAACCTGCACCTTGAAAAAATAGCATATATAAAGCTTTCAGAGTGCTGAGATTACAGATAACATTTATATTTTCTTTATCAGGGGAAAAGAGTTTCTTTTTACAAACGAGCCCAAATCCTTGTAGCAGATACATGGAGTGTATTAGAAGGAAAAGGAGATGGCTGCTTTAAGGACATCTCCAGTATCACCATGTTTGCTGATTATAGATTACCTCAAGTTCTTGCTCATCTTGGAGCCCTGAAATACTCTGCGGAACTGCTGAAGAAGCTTCTCAAAGGTTTGCAGCTTTAAGTCATTCTTTGTTATACTGTGAATTGTTGAGTCTCGGTTTGGTTTCTTTTACAAAAGGTCTCCTTTACTTTAAAAAAAGTATTATTCATTGTTCATAGTATGTGTAAAGGAAATGCAAAGACAAACTGTGGAGAAAATGATTTTTCTTTTTGTTTACACTGTGAACTGTGGATATTGTAGAAAACTGTGCTATTTAACATTATAATTTCATAGCCTAATGAAACCTAAATTTGTGTTACATGAGATTATGTAACACTGACAGTTCATCAGGTATAGTATTTGAAGAGTGTTAATTAAGCTTAAGAGCACACTACATGGTAATATGAAGGATAGGCTGAAAGGTAATATAAATCAGATTTTGAGTGAAGAGACTCCAAAGTCTGCACTGGGTTATCTTGCACCAGTCACTTCCTTCTCTAGGCTTATTCACCATTATTGGATATGATTATTGATATCAAGACTAGGAGCCTTATGATTTATAAGCATAGGTAAATTGGGTTGAAAAGTTTGTATGAAAATTAGCTTTTTCTATTTTAAACATTTCCTTGTATGAGGAAAAGAAATTATATGATTTTCGTGTTAATTTCTTTTTTAGGTGCAACATTTTCTGCTACTATTTTATTTATTTTATTTTATTTTAAAAATATGTTGCCCAGGCTGGTCTCGAATTCCTGGGCTTAAGCAGTCTTCCCACTTCAGCCTTCCAAAGTGCTGAGATTGCAGGTGTGAGCCACTGCACCTGGCTCCTTTATGTTTTTTTTTTTTTTTTTTTTTGACGGAGCCTTTCTCTTTTTGCCCAGGCTGGAGGGCAATGACATTATCTCAGCTCACCGTGACCTGTGCCTCCTGGGTTCAAGCAATTCTCCTGCCTCAGCCTCCCAAGTAGCTAGGATTACAGGCTTGCGCCACAACACCCAGCCAATTTTTGTATTTTTAGTAGAGACAGGGTTTATCCATGTTGGTCAGGTTGGTCTTGATCTCGACAGGTGATCTGCCTGCCTTGGCCTCCCAAAGTGCTGGGATTACAGGCATGAGCCACCGCGCCCGGTCCTTTATGTATTTTTTAAGAGAAGTAGATTCTATGATTGAATAACTTTCTATTGTGAAATAGATTTGAATCTCCCCAAATCAGAATAACACAGAATATAAAGGTACCATTATTTCTATGGTTGGCTCTACTGGGTTTTTATGCTGCCTTGGGCAATCTATTTTGTCTTCTTTTCCTCATTTGAAAAAGAACATACTATTTTTTTTGTCATAATGCTCATGTCAAGCATCATTAATCGTTGGATACCTTTGAAAGGGACAATCAGTGTTTATTTTTCATACGGCCATATTGAGCTGCCCTTTTTTTTTTTTTTTTTGGCCCACATATGTATACACTATTCATTCCTATCTCTGAGCATTCTCTTACATGATTTCCATCGTCCAGATTTTCTTTTTATCAATTCAACTCCTACACATACACAGAGGCTTTACTCAAATGCTGTCCTCGCGTATAGTGATTTGTCCATCTCCTTCTGAGTTTTTATAGCACTTGATTGTCTCTGCTACTATGAGAAAAACCCTAGTGAGACGGGATCATCAAGCATAGTTGTACAGAGATGTCAGAGTTTTCTTCTCCCATTCATTTCAACTCCAAAGGCTCTTTTCCAATATCTTTTGGCAGCCTTTACTGCCTCCATTTATTCCTTGCTTCTAAAAGGGTACTCTGCTATCCTTAGCTAATTTGATGTAGGGTAGACAAATTCTTTTGCCACTTAGTTCATTTAAGCAAAATTTGGATTTTGTTTTCCAAAAAGTATTTTACTGCAAAACTAGAGAAAAATAAACAGAAATTGTAAATGTAATGTTTCAGACATAAGTATAGTGTACTGATTTTTAAAAAATACCTTAAGTGAAATCTAGGACCAGCTTAGTTTGACGAGGTGAGGTAGGACATTCCTTAACTGGCTTCCAGTGGTACTTCCAAACTTGAGGATGTGCTTCATTTTTATTCCTTCCCTTCTCCCTTCTCCCCTCATCTGGGTATCTCTGGGACAGCCCTTGAAAGTCCTACCTAGATTTCTGTCCACTCTCTCTTTTTTTTTTCATGATTTTAATGTTTTATTTAGTAATTTAAAATCTTTTTTTCCTTTTTTTTTAAATTATACTTTGATTTCTGGGGTACATGTGCAGATCTTTCAGGATTGTTACATAGGTAGGTATACACATGCCATGGTGGTTTGCTGCCTCCATTCCTCTATCCCCTACATTAGGTATTTCTCTCAATGTTATCCCTCTCCAATCTCCCCACCCCCCATCTGACCTCATTGTGTGATGTTCCCCTCCCTGTGTCCATGTGTTCTCATTGTTCAACACTCGCCTATGAGTGAGAACATGCAGTGTTTGGTTTTCTGTTCTTGCATCATTTTGCTGAGAATGATGGTTTCCAGATTCATCCATGTCCCTGCAAAGGACATGAACTGATCCTTTTTTATGGCTGCATAGTATTCCATGGTGTATATGTGCCACATTTTCTTTATCCAGTCTATCATTGATGGCATTTGGGTTGGTTCCAGGTCTTTGCTATTGTGAAGAGTGCCGCAATGAACTTATGTGTGCATGTGTCTTTATAATAGAATGATTTATAATCCTTTGGGTATATACTCAGTAATGGGATTGCTGGGTCAAATGGTATTTCTATTTCTAGATCCTTGAGGAATCGCCACACTGTCTTCCACAATGTTTGGACTAATTTATTCTCCCACCAACAGTGTAAAAGCATTTCTGTTTCTCCACATCCTCTCCAGCATGTGTTGTATCCAGATGTTTTAATGATCGCCATTCTAACTGGTGTGAGATGATATCTCAATGTGGTTTTGATTTGCATTTCAATAAAAGCTATTTACGACAAACCCACAGCCAGTATCATACTGAATGGCAATAACTGGAAGCATTCCCTTTGAAATATGGCACTAGACAAGGGTGCCCTCTTTCACCATTCCTATTCAACATAGTATTGGAAGTTCTAGCCAGAGCAATCAGGCAAGAAAAAGAAATAAAAGGTATCCAATTAGGAAAAGTGG
>CAUYLG010071951.1:0-58037 GCA_963573385.1 Cacajao melanocephalus
TTCACTAAAATTGAAATTTTTTATATGATAGAAAAATAATTAAGATTATGACTTATTAGTTTGATGAAATATTCTACAGTCATTTAAAAATGAGAACTATGCCAGATGCTGTGGCTCATGCCTGTAATCCCAACATTTAAAGAGGCTGAGGCAGGAGGATTGCTTGAAGCTAGGAGTTCGAGACAAGATTAGGCAACATAGTGAGACTTCATCTCTACAAAAAATAAGAAAATCATCTGGGTCTGGTTGTATGTACCTGCACTCCTAGCTACCTGGGAGGCTGAGGCAGCAGGATCATTTGAGCCGGAAAGTTTGAAGTTGCAGTAAGCCATGATTGTGCCACTGCACTTCACCCTGGGTGACAGAGCAGAGATCTTGTTTCAAAAATAATTAGTATCATATTATTGTTATGGTAATATATGAAAACAGGGAAAGTTTATAATACTAAGTTTAAAAATACAAAGTATATGTACATGTACTTGGAAATACATAAAAACTGTGTCCACAAAAGCAACAAATTAAGTAACATCCAGAAATGATAAGAGCTGTACAGTCATGGGATAATTGGTGACATTTTTTACTTCTAAACATTTTCGTGAGGTTTACAACAACAACAAAACAGGAATCAAACACACCAAAAACATATCCTATTGACAAATGTCCAGAAAATGATGCAACAGGATTATTTTCTTACTTTCTCAAGACTTCTTTTGGAACATATGAGTGCTAATATGTTCATTTACATGTAAAGTTATTAATTTTAAAATAAGACAATGAAATAATATACATTTTATGGGCCAATATAAGACATATACATACATGTAGAAGGACATCATGAAGGACGTATCTATAGTGGCTATGTGCAAGTGGTGACATGAGAGAGGACTGTCTTGTGTTCTTCTTTAAACATTTTTAACTTAGTGTTATACATATATACTGACTTCTAATAATATTTTTTTAAAAAGTTGTACAGGTAAACTGTTTCTGAATTAAAACACTCAAAAATCACACATAATCTTGGCAACCAACTCCATGACTTCACTGGAAAATAGGACAGCTTTCTCTTATCATTTATTCTACACTCAGAGTTCACTAAGTCTGTTCCTTTGGCGTACTTCCTTCCCAACAATTACCTCTCATGCTAATAGTCCAAAAATGACTGACGGAGCAAATGCCTACCTGTACTTTGTATACAAGCCCAATATGTACACATTGACCAATGAATCCATATCAAGAAAGAAAGCCATTCATAATAACTATTACATGGACTTAAATATACTTTGCTCAGTTAATACATCTTACTGTGAACTTTTAAAGCCTAATCGGAAAATACAAGCTTAGAAAGGGTTAGTCACATTCCCCAGCAATATAATCACAAAAATAATCCTATTATATACAAATATCTAGTATTAGCATTAGAAAGAATCACTTTTATTAAGTACTTTAAATATGTTTCTAATGTTTTATAAAAGAAGTAGATAAAATCTTGATGAGATCTGAACAGCAAATGATCTTGAGAAAATCAGAAATCAGACAAAAGAATTAATAAGTACAAACAAAACATTAAGAGTCAAAAATCAGAGGTTCTTTAGGGGAAAAAAATCCACGTTAGGAGGAACTAAAGGATTAGCAAAGATTTTAAGCCTAGGATAGTCAAGAAATGTTCACAAAAATAGATAATAATGATGACAGAAGATTAAGGAACAATATATCTGATAGAGGAATTCCAGAGCTATCAGAGAAGAAAGGAGAATGTCACATGGTGTAGCAAACAAGCAAAACAAAACCCAGTTATATTCAAAACCATGAATTGAATTATATAAAAACTGAAGGAATTTCACCTATTTAGTATGGTTTCAAAATGTGGGTCTGCATTAAAGAATGGGTGCTATGAACATCTTATGTGTTCTATCACTTGAGTACTAAACTGAGTATCCTAATTGAGAAAGCTGTAAACATTAGAAAACAGATTAACAGATTCACTATCTCAAATCTGATTGGCTAAATTTGAGACCATGATGCCCAATCTCATCCTGGCACAAGTGTGGATTGGGGATGGCCTGTCACATTTCTTTCCTCTAGTGAGTTGTCAAAGTTAAAAGTAGCATGCAGAGGCAACAAAACCATGCCATTCCTAAAATTTTCTGCCCATGCAAAGCATTATTTTTATTTTCTAAAACCATTTCTTCTGCAAAAGAGTTCACCAAAGTTGCCATCCTTCCTATCAGCAGCCCCACCGGGCTCTGATGAGTGACATCCAGACATTTAAACTCAAAAGCTGCTTCAGAAGGGAGTTATTAAAATTCAAATGAGCTGGGTATATTGAAGAAGAAAACACTCGTTTGCATGCACACCTCCGCATTTGGCCATCCCATTTAGCCCCATAGAGCAGGGTCTGGTTTTGTTTTTGTAAATGGGCTTTGGAGGCAGAGGTCAGCCTCCCACGGCCCCCACTCCTCTGGGGTCATCATTAGTAATGTGTAAGGCTGAATAGATTTTCCTCTGAATCTAGTCAGCAAACCTGTCAAGATGACAGCCCTCTCCCACAACCTGAAAATGCCAAAAATCTGACTGGTAATATGGCATTCTTAATACTTCATTTATTTGTTTTAAAATAGCTTTCAGCAAGACTGCACGTAACAACACTGATTCCAGTTCCACTTGATATTTCAGCCTTATAGCAGAACATTTCCTGTTGTACCATGACTACGGAATCATAAAAATGTTACATTTAACCAAATATTTCCCATGAGATTCAGAGAAAATTCATTTCTGCCAAGAAATATGGATCTGGGGAGCCAGACTCACAATTTAATCACTAGAAAAGAAAAAGAGTCTATCTTTCATTTGACCTTAAGAGTTTTAACTTTTACTTCTCATGAAAATAGCTCACATCAAAATTTCATATCAGCATCCTAACAAAATATATAGCAGAAATATACACATATTCCTAGCATTAGTTTGGCCATAGAAATTTTAGATGCTTATTTGGTAATAATTTCTTTCTAATGAAGACATCTCTAATATAATATTTATTTTAAGTAGATTTAATTTATGGCAACATAAACAATGAACCAACTGTACAATATGTGTAATACATAATCTGCTTATATATAAATATGTCGTGTACAAAAATAACATAACCATATGTCCATTTTTACTGAGGTAAGTAAGTCATACTAATTCAGGACCCTAGAATAATAGCACAGATTCTAGAAATTAATGTAATTTGTCTCCAGGCTATGAAAATATTCATAATCTGGAAGCTCCAGGGATTACTGTACCCAGTGGGAAATGAGACAACACAGCTTTAACCTCCTTTCCAAAGGTAAAATTTTATTCTTCCATGACCCTCACGAATCAAACTGCCACTTACAGATTTTTTCCAGTTTTGTTTAAATTTTTTTTTTCTTTCTAAATTTGGGATGGTCTTGCTGTAATACAGGCACTGATTTTGCCCAGACTGACCTAACCAAAGAAGACTGACCTAGCCAAGGAAGAATAAAATTAGCAATCCCATCAATGAAAGAATATCACATTAATGAAGCTAATTCCTGAGCCATGCATGTTCAGTTCTAATCCATTTTTTCCTCATAACCCTGAAAATTATATGTGTATTATTAAGGAGCATTGATTCCATAAGTTACATGGCATTGTTCTCGCTCCAGTTAAAAACAAAAGGCACTCAATCTCTGTCTTCAAGTTGCTTGTACTCTAATGGGGATGGCATCAATACAGAATCACAAAGGCTCAAATGTCTGCAAAGAAAAAGAATACAAACTAAAAATAGAGACTACAGCCAGAGATTTCAACAACATAGAGTAATCATAAAAGATGCAGGGATAAGATCTACTTTCAAGACAGATCCTGGGATAGAAACTGCACCCAGGTGTGTTTTCTCTTTCTAGATCACACACAGTTGAAACTGATAGGAAAAGTAATCTGTGCTTATAACTTTTGAAGTGCCCAAATAGAAAATTAAGATTTTCACAGAGCCACCCATAGTCAGAGACAGTGATTCAAAGAAACCACACAATGTGTATTTTTATGTACTAATTATTGTAGCTAGCTGCTGGTCTTCTGTATTGCAAAGATGGTTTAACAGAAGAAAATATTCACACCTTTAGATTTGTATTACTTGATTCTAAAGAGGCATGCTTAGGGTATACAAATTTACTTATGACAACATGGAGAAAGAATGATAAAGTTCAAGAACTGAGCTCACTTGCCTTTTTTTCCTCCCGTAATGAAGAAGCCAATGGTTGCTCCAATAAAACTGCTTTCAGGCAAATAGCTATAGTCAGTAGGAACTGTGGAGACAGAAAATGATCAAATTAACCAGTGAACTTGGCAGGACTAATGAAGGAAAGATAATGATCTCATGCTGCCGTATCAACCTAGAGACAAAGCGGAGATGTTTATGCCATTAATCTCAGCACAATACTTTGTGGCTGCAACTAATTTTATTAGAATAAGTGACTGGCCTTGAGGTAATCACTTAAGCTATGCAAGCAAATCTAAAATGGTGGCAAACTTAGGAAAGGCTGGAAAAAAAAAAGTCATGGGTATGAACACTTGAGTGAAGTGGTTAAAAAAATCCTTTTCACATTGTCAGTGAGCCCCAATCCAGTGACCTCCTCAGGGTCAGCAAGGAGTCTGCTGAGCTTCTTGGCTGAGAGCACTGTAGTAGGCACCACTTCAGGACATGCTGAATCAGATATATGAACCATAGAAATTCAACAAGTAGTATTAACAGCACCAGTCCCTTACCTAAGGCAGAGACCTCTAAGTGACCAATTTGTGCAAATAACCAGACGTGGTTGCTGACCCGGAATGGTGAAGCAGGCACATTTATGTTAGTTGACTCCTGAGTATCTCCTAAATTCTTTTCTTTCCAGTCTCCCATAAGCAGTCACATTTATGCTAGTTGAGTCCTGAGTGTCTCCTAAATTCTTTCTTTCCAGTCTCCCATAATTGTTTCATGAGATGATTTTACTGCAAGAAATGACTCAATTGGAAAATTTCATCAGGAACAAGTAGCTGTACTTTTCCAGATACATAATCATTTTGTTCATAAGAACCTGGGTATTAAGATGATTCACCAGTACCTGATTTGAATGTATGTAGGGCAGACCAAGTACCCCATAATATGGCAATTAAAAGCCGACATAAAAAAGTAAAAGCCTGATATAAATATCCGATCTTACCGGAACACTGCGAAATCCCTGCCCTTCAAAACTAGTATTACCTAGGGCTTCCAGTGTGACTAAGTTTTCTTCCTTTTTCCATTTTAATATGGTAACTTTTAGCTGTCTAAAGTTCACTACATTGGGAAGGCTGTGGATCAATGTCCTATTTCTATAGCTACAGAATGAGTGAAAAAAAGAGAAATGGTAACTACAGAGGACCACATTTATGGTAACGTCATCCCTAGACTACTTGTCAGTGGGTAAGTGAAACTAAGTTTTAGTAAGGAATCATTGATACCTAAACCTCTCTGGCCCGGGTCCACAATAGCCAGTGGGCCAAAATTCTATAAAGAACAAGGAGCAAATGTATTAACAGTCATTGCTTCCCTAGAAAATCTCCAAATACAAACGTAAATTAAGCATGTGGGGACTGCAAATATTTTTTACTCTTTTTACCAAAAAGCCAGAAATAGAAAAGGCCTTGTTATATTAAGACCTAGAATTTCAATTCCAAGGCTAAGAAGGTACACACCTCTAAATATACTTACCCCATTATTTTTTCAAAATCAGAGGCCGGAAAAACTCAGTCATATATGAAGAGACTTTTAATGAAACATGAATACTATACAAACCACCATTACATCTAGTAAAATAAGTTTGTTCCAAGCTTAAAGGGCCTGGTTCCTAGTCTAGATATGCCACCAAATTAACCCTACATAACTCATGTAGTATGTCTGAGCCATGAGTTCTTCATTTGTGAAATACGGGAGACTGATTGTCTAAACTGTTCTCTAAGGGAGGCAGAGAGAAGAAGTAAAAAGAGCATAAGCTTTGGAGGCCAAAAGATCTGAGTTCAAACCATGTGTCCACCACTTACTGCCACATGACCCCATTAAGTCAGGAAGCCTTTCCATACCCCATATTTCCCTCTGATATAAAATAGAGATGGTAATACCCACTACTTAGGGTTGTTGTGAAGATTAATGCTCTTAACGAAGTACAGAGTGCTGGGTCAGCAATCCCTCCCTTCCAGCTCCAGTGTTTTACGACTTTAATCTTACCGGAGGTTCTACTTTGACTTGAGGACAGAGTAGATAGGTGAAGATGTCCAAGAAGCCAGATTGCATTTGACTGGAGACCAATCACCCCAGAGACACTGATGACCTATAAATAAAAAGGTAACGGTTCAATGATGGGTTAAGATCCAAGTTCTATTCAATAAAAGGTCACTCACAGAAAGTCACCAGTCATTTAGGTGGCTTGGCTGGCAAGGAGCAGTCCTATGACAAGATGAAATATTATATGTCTAGTACACTATACCTGAGTCATATAGATGCTCAACAAGTGTCTGCTGAATGAATGAATAATTCAGTTAATCATTTAATCATGGCAGAAAGTACTAGTGGTTTTCTCAGGTTTCACTGAGTCAGACTAGCCTCAAAAAAATGGCCAAAAAAATTCAAACAGTAGAAAAGTGGTGATACTTAAGATGAAAATACCTCTAAGAACGGAAGGAGATACATTTTGTTCTCTTCTGTAAATTACGCTCTACTGCTGCTTTATCATTCATAAGGATTTTTAAAATAATACTTTTCATTTACAGATTTTTCTCCCACATTATGGCAACTTAAATTTCAGTAGAATTCTTTGAGTATATTTCTATTCATACATGCAAAAGAGAGTTTTTGTCTGTTTAGAGATTTATGTTTACATTTAAAAGCCTGAATTACTGAAACTCCTCTGTGTGGTAAGTATTATCATCAGCTACATTTTACAAGAATGAAAACAAGGATGCTAAATGAAAAGAATAAAATATAAAGTTCTACATACAGTAAGAATACTATGTAAATAAAAGAATGCCTGAAAAGAAGTATGATCAAACATCAGTAACAGTTGAGGACCAATGGTGATACATTTTTCAGCTTCCTTCATTATGTGCTTTCAAATTTTATGCAACAAATATAATCTTTTTTAAAATAAAAATCTTAAAAGATAAAAGCATTTCTTAGCAGATTAATATGTCTATTCTTTAGTCAAGGATGCCAATGACAATCATATGCCCAAATAATTTTATCAGTGACATCTGAACTAGTGTCTCTTGACCTTCCTACCAAGATCTGCTGTGCCCTTTGATCATCTTCTATTCTTCCTTATCTTCAGCGCCTGGCATTCCTTGCAGAATCAGGCTTTAATTTTTAAGAAAAACCAAAGCCAACTTAAGTTTACTAAAAACTTCTCAGCTTTCTTTTCCCCCCAGAAGTGGTGCATGTTTGTCAGTGAACACAGGTCCATACATCACTCCCAAATGCCTCTTGAACTCAGCGGGAATAACCAGAGACTTTCCCATTTTCCAGGTAAAACATGTTGTACCATGAAACAGAAAAAAAGACAACAGAGGGGGATATGTTTGCCCATCCAAGGATTTTAAATTCATTTTCTCACCTGAGTTAAGGTTCTAATGACTTCATTAAGTCTGCCTTGAAAATGAGAGGTCTGGATGTCTTCTGATTTCAGCTGAAAGAATAAGAAGAAATACCCATCCCACCCACCCCCACAAAAATGTAAAGAGTTATATTCTCAGTGCATGAGCTATCCATTTCCTAAGCTATAAAATAGTTTATCATTATGTCCTTATGTTTCAAATATATAAGCTATGAGCTCGTCAAAGGCCCATGCTTTATCTATCACTGATTTCCTGGTACCTGCTCACTATGGCGTGTAAGCAATCACTCAATAAGCTTTTACTGCATAAAAAAGGAGCTGCTTTAGAATTACTTATAAAGTTACACATATATGTCCACTGTGAAAATATTTGGAAGTTAAAGAATAATTACATAGATATACATCAGACATTACAGATGCAAAATGGAGTTTCTTGCAAATAACTTTTGCAATTTCTTATCATTCAATCATCTTTTCTCAGGCAGGGGCATTTGTGGAGAGCACCTAAGTTGGCCAGGTTGAATCCCTACAAACCAAATAAAACAAAGAACAAATCTCTATAGAAAGAATCCTTGTTTAAGAGCAATTATTCATACAGCAAGGCATTAAAAGCCTGGTATAACTATTACCGAGCATATACCCTTCTGTCCTTAGCATACTGAGACACTGGCTATTCTTCTCCTGCTATGGCTATGTACACATTTAGATGCCTTCTCCTACATGGTTGTTTCTTTACCTGCATTACATCCCCTTCAGAGCCTACCAAGGCCACCATGCCATGAAGAGCTGCCAGACAAAGCATTGTGGGAGAGCCCTGAAAACAAGCATCAGAGTATGACTAGAGGGAATCAGTCCTTGGGTTTAGATTTTATAAAACTTATTATGACACAGAGAAATAAACGGTCGAAATGGGACCAGACTTTAAGGTTGTCAGATCATGGGCAGATTCTTGCTTTTATTTTTCAAAAAACAAAATGTTGTCTTAAAATTAAAACACAGACAAAATAGTCAGTTCAAAAAATTATAATGGTTGGCAGAATGCATTATTTACAAGGGATTAAAAGTACATGGTCTCTCGCATTTAAAATTACCGATTCTTTTACCATTAAGGTATATATCTCAGCAACTCCTATAAATGATCCAATAAAGTAGTTCTTTTTCCATTATAAAAATATGAAATAACATACAATCGGTGACCTCTACCTCTGTTAGAACAATTCTGATCCAGGCAGGGAGTAGTTTGCTGCCTAAGTCTTCAGCTTTTCCATGTCCACACACAGATAATCCATGAACTATGTTTCCTAATGCCAGGGCAAAACCTGAAGTCTGATATAAATTAAATAAAAACGGGGTGAGCAAAGGAAAAAAAAAGACACAGATTTGGAATGTTTGTAAATAGCAATATAAACACTTTTAGGACTCACTTTCCTAGTGACAAGTTATATCTGGCATCGGAAAAATTAGAGATTTAGTGTTGTTGTTGTTTTTTTTTTAAAATCTAGACTGGTTTGCATCATCAACTGCAGGGTCTAATTGCAAGGAATTCAGCTTCAGTGAGTAATTTATTTTAGGAAAGTAATACTGCACTACTGAGGAGCTTAGCTCAAACAATCCAAAGACGTTAGGGTGAAAATACCAAGGTAGACCAGAGAAGGTCAATGAACTCCTAAGCAAAAAGAAAACATTCCATAATAAGCACAGTGTATGAAAATTTCTCCATTTCAACTTTTCAGAAAGTTTTCACATTTCTCCATTTCAACTTTTCAAAAAGTTTTCAGAACTTATTTGCAATGTAAGTGAGCAGATATATAACTATAAAACAGTAACAATAATATTACAAGCTTAAACCAATGAATTCTGCAATAACCCAGTATCATTACTATTAAGACACTGGAGAAACCTTAAAGAAATCCACATGGGGAAATTCTACAGCAGGTGTAATCAGATTAAAAATTTTTTCAGGTTTTTTAATTGCAGCAATGTACACACAAAATTTATCATAGTAACTGCGAATACCATTTCAGTGGCATTAAGTACACTCATACTGCTGTGTAACCATCACCACCAACCATCTCCAGAATCTTTACCTTGAAAAACTGAAACTCTTTACCCACTAAACAGTAACTCCCCATTCCTCTCTTCCCATAGGCCCAGGCAACCACCTCTCTACTTACTGTCCCTATGCTTTTGACTACTCTATGTACCTCATGTAAGTAAAGGCACACAGCATTTGCTTTTTGTTATTGGTTTATTTCTATTAGCATAATGCCTTCAAGGTTCATCCATGTACTAGCACATATCAGAACTTTCTTCTTTTTTAAGGTTGAGTACTATTTCAGAGGAAACATTTTAAGGTTATTTAATTTAGTTTACAGGTACTTAAATTTTCCTCTACATATGTGGTCATGAGTAGAGATTTTCTGCCTTGAATTTTCTGAAGTTTGACTTTATCACAGTCTTCTATGTATTCTTATCTTTTCAAATTTGTGTTTCTAGCCTTATGTAAGTCTTATATTCCCTAGCCACATATTTTATGATCTTATAACTATGAGCAATAGTTGGAGAGAGAGAAAAGCCTATCAATATTCTCTCTTTAAGAAAAAAAAAGAAATGTCTACAGAATGAGACAGGGGGAGAAGGCGAGAAAAAGACATCTGTGACTGTTGGCTACAGCTGTGAGAGAAGAGAATAGTTAGAAGTTCCTCAGTTCTAGACATGAAAAATATTCCATTACATTCTAATTCAGAGTAAGTCAAAAGCAGAACTTAGCAGCAGCATGAGACCCACAGAGGGAAATAATCAGGGCACACATTCCAACCTGCTGGCTGTTCTCTGCTAACATTCGGAGCTTGTTCATAACATCCTCAGCCTCTGGAGCTTCAATAATTCCAGCACTGAATGCTGAGGTACATACACAGCTAAGTGTGTAGGCAAGGACCTGAGAAGAAAATACGGCAGAAAAATGTGTCTTCAGGGTAGAAAATAAAAGAACATGGTTTAGTTGACAAGACAGTCTGTCAAACTTCCCCCTAGAGTAAGAATTGGATTCAAATACATTCGCCATGGATTGGGCACTGTTTTGCTGCCTAACTTAACTTGTAATATTTCATAACAATATCATGACAGGTATGATTATTCCTACTTTATAGATAAAAACTTTGAAGCTCAATTGCATGTAGCTAGCAAGTGCCAGAGGAGGAATTCAAACTCAGGTCTTCAGACTCATAATTATAAATTTCCTCACCAAATTATGCCAGAGCACAGCACCTATCAACAGCAGAAATAAACAGATTTTTATCACCAGTGGGTGCTACTAATTAATTGCCATGCATTCCCATCCAAGGCCAAACAGGAGAGGAAATTCAAACAAGTGAAACACTGCTCTATTAAGATTCCCTATGAGAAGCAGTGGAGCACAACTGGAACAGGAATACGGATTCTGGAGTAAGATAAATTGTATAAAATAGGAGTACTAATACTTGCCTCATAAAATTTATCATATAAAGTGTGGGAACTTAGTATGCTGATGAATGAATGAATAAAATATGAGTAAAAAAGAATGGTAGGAGCAGAGACAAGATTTGGGATTATGTCCCAAATTGACGATTTACTAGCTAAGTAACTTTGGCCAAGTCACCCATCTATCTGAGTCTCAATTTTTGCACATCAAATTTAATCATACCCACTCGGCTACCTCATATATTTGTGATAAAAAACCTCCCTTATAAGAATGCTGTAAGACAAAGTAGAAAATTCAACTTCTAGCACTTGTTGATACAGCATGAAAAATGTAAGCGGTTTCTAAGGTAGAAATTGAACAAAAAAACATCAGAGGGGAGAAAAAAAACTGCTTAAGGCCTTATAAATCAAAACATCACAGATGCATCAGTTATAAAAACGTTACTTTCTTGTATAATCAGTTTGCTCCTCGGTTGCAAGATTTTCTCCTTTGGCTTAAAAAAAAATACACTTTTAAATCACACTTTACACTGCTTTAAAAATGGAAATGTAGTACGTGTCTTAGAACAAAACTTCATTCCTCTGTGCCCAAAGAAATTCACCAATTCAACAAGTCCTATTGCTGAAAGCAGAGGAGCTGAGCAGGGAAACACAGCAGCCATTATGTACTCATCAATAGCTCATGGGCAGGCTGGGATAAAACAGAATCTGTTCTAATGAGACAGAGAATCAGGCCAGGCCACAAGGTCATACCCTGCTCCTCTCAAAGAAGAGTACAAGCAGTCCAGCTTTACCTGGACAAAACAGAGACAGGAATGACACATGCCTGACATGTTCCATCTAAAAACATGGTTAACACACATGAACTGGGTCACATGAACTCCAATTCTGCATATTTTTGCACCATAACAGAAAAAAAACTTTTCATTAAGTATGGTAAAGAAATTTTCCTCAATAATATTTTATGTTCATTGACATTTTAAAAAATGAAATGTCTTTTGATCAGCAGTTTCTGAGGCTTATTCTCAGCCATTTTTGAAAGTTACATTTGGCTTGAGCACAATTCTAAAAATCTCTATTTAACCTTCTTCCAGAAATTGAGCTCTTGTTAGAAAGTGCCTTCTAGTGATGCTGAGTTAGGTTTTAGTATTCACTAAAGGCTCTTATCTTATATGACACATTTAAGTCTAAGTTGATTTAAACTGCCACACAATTTGAACATCTTATGACCTAATATTGGTTGTCACTCAGATTTTCTCTTTGAGGAAGAATTTATTTTATAGGGTTACCAAAATATGAGAAGTCCAAAATAAGTGGCAAGAAGACAGCAAAAGAGAACAGAGGGGAAAGACATGTAACATCTCCTACCTCCTGAAACGTTCTGCTCTGGCTCCCGCTGTCATCTAGGTACGCAGACAGCTTCCGAAGTGATGCTGCCACATGAACGCGGGACTGCATTTGGCTGCTGTGGCTCATGAGGGACAGAACAAGGCCAACTCCCAATATACAGCCCGTGCTTGGATGCCAAAAAAGATGAGGTGTTACGATCATAAGAAATCTACATGATTGCTCCTCACTTTCCATGGGAGTTTACAGTGCTCTCACATCTGAGGTGAGATGGCCAGATTCAAATGCTGCTGCCTAATAGACAGTGTGCCCCATCGTCCATGACAAGTTCAGCCACCTCTCCCCTCAAAACGAAAACCTGACATCAAAACAGGTATCTGTGACCTGTGCTAGTGCTGTGTACCCCTTGATAAAAACAAAAGTAGGAAATAAGTTGACTTAAACTTTATGGGTGAGAAGGGAAAAGGCATAAACCAGCTCTATTTGTGCCCTTACAGAAATGCTGTTGTTTCCCTGTACCACCCCTACCTGCATGTTGAGTATACGGTGATCAACTGCATAAGGCAAGGAAGACTAAAAATTCAGGATATGAGCTGAGGACATCTGACTAATAGCAGAGAAGATAAATGCAAGGCATGATTATGAGGTACTGCTAAGTGTTTCATGTTTCCTAGTCAACTTCAACAAGTGGAATTTCTTTCCTAAAGAAATGGTGTATTTGTGCACAATGACATTAATCCTTCTCTCCCCTCTGATCTCGCAGAATACCACTGGGTCAGAAGAGAAAATGGACAAATGAAAGGCTTGTCAAAAGTTACCCCATGTGACAATTCAATTGAAATCTAAGGCTTTGTGCCCCAATTCTCCTGAATGAATACATATCCATTTAAAGACAATGATTGTTCTCTCAGAAAACTTCAAGATAGTATGATAAGATAATGCAGCTTATGGAAATGCTTTACTTTTTTTTTTTTTTTTTTTTAAATAAAGCTTTTGTCATTGTTTTTTAAATGGAGAAAATGCAGATTTTTTCAGAAATCACGCTTTCTGGCTTGCCTTGCCTCTCATCATCATATTTGCTTCTGAAAAAGGCATTCCAGGGCATTTCTCCAATAACGCATCTCAATGCCCACATGTTAGGTCATTTTGCTCTTAAAGGGCATCTATCTCCTTGGTCAGTGTCAAAAACATTTGCATCATTTTATGAACATATTAGTTACTTCCCCCAACACCTCTATGCAAACGGAGCACCCACATCTAAGAGCAGACACCCAGAAGGATAGACAGGCTACAGGATTTGTTCAAGGTCACACAGACAGCATCCAGCAGAGCGCAGCCAATGCACGGAGATTTTTTTATTTCTAGCCTTCTGTCCCATCTGCCAAACCCAAGGCCCCTCTCAGTGCCCTGCATGATGCCATAATGGAATACATATGAGAAGGCACCATATCTCAAGTGTGTTTTTCTAGTGTCTGTTGCATAACAATCTGCCATTCAAAAACCATTCCCAAAGAAGCTACTACAGTAATAATCCATCATTAGTCAGGCAGAACTGCTATTACAGCTTACATTAAACTTAACAAGCTCAACTAGCATAACACATTTTCAACCAGTTAAATCAACATCTAAGATCTCAATACAGCATTCTTTTGAGAAGAATCACATTCACGGAGGAGGAAAGGCTACTTTTGATTAATATGAACTTAAATTCTTCATTACTATTTAGAATCTATAGGGAAGTTTTTTTGGCTATCTTTCTATATTGATGCATACAACAATTTTGACAGAATTAGACCAAAGATATAACTAAAGTTTGATTAATACTTTGGCAAATTTAACTGTTCTTCCCTCTTTGGCTATCTAACTGCTACTTACACTTAAGATTTCAAATGTTACTTCCTCAGAGACATCATCCCTCACCCAGCAGAGAATCTCTTTAATACTCTCCCACAGTGCCCGGTACTAATTTACTTCACACAATTTTAATTAACTCGGACAAAAATTATTTGGGGGATTATTTGATTATTATCAATCCTCTGGCCTGAAAGCTCCATAACGGTGGGTACATCTTTACTGTTTTTCCCCTACCATAGTATCTGCTGCACCTAGTATACACTTGGCATATTTAGGCACTCAACTATTATTTATTGAAAGCTGAAGAATTAACTCAATGAAGACTTTTAAGAATCTAGAGTAGAGAGAAGATCTACAAAAGAAGAAAAAAAAAGTGAGACTTGATTCTTACTGCCTCCTATGTTTAGTACGACACAAATTTTATGACTGGTAAAATTCACTGAACATCTCACGCAAGATTCAACCAAGAAAATTCAGTTTCTGTCTCTTGCCAGACTAATTTCAGAAAGAGGAATACTAGGCTCATCTGGAAAACAAATTCCTCTCAAAGCTCACTCCAATAAGTATTAGCTTTTATGTTTCTGAATAAACAAGGAAGTATGTAAGTCTTGCTTTTCAGGCTATCCTGGGCACACAAAAATCTCTATCCCCTAGACTGAAGCCCCTCTTTCATCATCTCAGGGGATAGAGGTATTAAGGTTTTGAAAAAGACATCTCGGTTTCTAGTTCACATTTACCTAAAATTTATCATAGCAATTATTACTATAACCTAGGCAAGGTTATAATTCACTAGCAATTCTATTCATTGCTGCAATGGCAGTTCACTGACTAGTGTAACAGATGAATATATAACTATGTATGTATATACATGTGCCAATGTAACTGTATGGCATATGCATCTACTGCCCCTTTAAATAGGTCCCCTCCTATTTCATCTCAATTTTCCCGTATGCACCAAGAACATAGTCCTAAAACTTTATTCCTGATTTCCCTGATTTCTAAATCTTTTAAATTTTAATATGTTTATTTTTGTCCTGAGTCTTAAAATATTCCCCCATGTGCTTAGGTCAGCAATTCCACATATTTACTTCATTCTAGCTTCGTTTTGATATGTCTGCCAGCTTTGAACCAAAGAATAGCTTGGGCAGAGGTATCTTTTACATATATTTTCTGTCCACTGTAAACAAAAAGAAGTTAAATGTTGGTGTCTCTGGCAAAGAAAATAAAACAAATTATAATATTAGATATAAAACTGAACTATGGAATTGCTAACATAAATGTTCTATAAGAATGCTAACAAATGATAAAGACAATTTGAGTTTTTAAATTCCATACACTATTATGTCATTATTTATTTGAATCTATCAGAGTATATTAAAATATCACCAGCAAATGAAATCCTGAAACTTAAAACCTAAGCAATTCTGATGTTTGTGTTGTTGTATCAACTCAGATATGATTATGTATTTTTCTAAAATTAGTCAGAGATGAATCTTCAATTCCCTAGAGTTTACTGTATGCAATCCTGCCAATTAAGTACTAGGTCATCTAATAATTAGTTCTAATAACAGTTAACATTTGTATAGTGCTTTGCCCTTTGCAAAGCGCTATACGAATGTTATCATATTTGTAAAAGCTCAATAGTAATTAACCAAAGCCTGGGTCGTTGATGACTGCATGACTAGAGTTGGGGCTGTGAGGATCATAATAGCACCATGAGCTAACACTAGATGGCAGTAAAATGTTAGTGATAGGCTCACGAACACCAGCCAGCCCAGGTGTGCGGTTCTCTCAGCAGGGTCATGTCCATTAAATCGGGGAAGCGTGGTGAATTTGCTCTGGGTGAATTCTATTACTTGAGGGAGCACACTCCCACATCTATTAACCACCTTCTGGTAACACTTCAACTATTTCACTTGAGGGAGGCTTGTCCTAGACTCCTGCAATCTCAGTAGACAAGGGAATACTTTACACCATGAGCCAGGCATGGGTCTAGGTAGAAAAGCAGAAGAAAGAATTTGGGGAAAAAAAAAAACAAAAAAAAAAACAAAAAAAACAGTGTGGGTAACACTTGCATGTCACAATAAAAATAAATACACACCATACTGTCAAGCATCAAATTGCTTTCTTTCTAATGAAATGTGTTATTCATACCGTATTATGTTAAGAGAAAGAAAAATGGCTTTGAAGTCAGATGTCCCTGGTTCCTCTCTTGGCTCTGCCACTTACTAAGCATATGACCTTGAACAAGCCTCCTATCTGAGACTCACATTCTTTATCTAGAAACCAAAGTGATGATAATTCCTACTTCAGTATCATGTTTAGGTTGTGACATGGATGTAATTCCACGAGAAACAGATGTGGAAATGCCTAGCTCAGTATGCAGCTGCTCAGTAAGCATCAGTTGAACCTGAAGCCAAAAAGATGCACCCATGCCAGGTGCAGGGGCTCCCATCTGTAATCCCATTACTTTGGGAGGCTAACTCAAGGCCAGGAGTTCAATACCAGCCTGGCCAACACAGTAAGACCCTGTCTCTACAAAAAATAAAAAAATTAGTCAGACATGGTCACACATGCCTGTAGTACCAGCTACTTGGGGCTGAGGCAGGAGGACTGCTTGAGCCCAGGAGGTCAAACTTGCAGTAAGTCATGATGGTGTCACTGCACTCCAGCCTGAGCAACAGAGTGAGATCCTATCTCAAAGAAAAAAAGGAGACATGCATAAGGACTGATACCTAGAGAGCAACGGCAATGACGAAGCACTAAACTTCATTAACTGTAAGACTAACAGTTTAGAGAGGATGGAGGAAGGGCTTCTTGAAGGTCTAAGCTTTTAAATGGGCTCTGATAAGGCAAGTTTCCACTAAATGGACAGGAAGTCCAGGCCTACCCATCTCTCTCCCAATGTAGTTGCTCATCAAGAAGGTAAGAATCAAGAAGTAAGAATCTTATTAGTAAAAAAAATAAAATTTAAAGTTAAATATGCTTAGACATATTAAGTTTTTAAGCACCTCAGTATCTGTATGTGGGTAATTCGATTATCCCCATGGTCCTCCTTACGTTTAAACAATCTTCCTGAAAACTGATGGAGACAATGCCTGAAAGTCATTCCTGACTGTGCCACTGGCTGAAGTTGGCAGCATTTTAATCTCAAGTTTTTTCCCCCAACTTTATAATACCTTAACCTACAGCTATAATGAACATCTTTAGAGGGTGTGAGGAGGCAGGAGGGATAAAAAGAGACACAAAAATATCTTATTCCTTAGTTGTAAAAGTCAACAATACAAATGCATGGGTTACGTTCAAAATCTCAACTCCATTAGACCCAAATAACCGCTAAATTTCCCTATTTTTCCTGTTAATCATTTTCTATATTCAAGAGACTTCAACCATGCCATCAAACTCTTTCTTTACCTATATTCAAACCACACTCTTAAGAAGTCACTTGATACCAAAAGTGTTTCTTGATAAACTAGGTGAGTGGCACTAGTTCCTCTCCAATCTTAGCCTGCATCAGAAAGAAGATTCCACAACTATCACCTAATAAATGGACATTTGACTTTATTCACTCCATTTACTCCTGATGAAACCCTTTACACATGCAGCTGCCATTACCATATCATTTACGCTTTTGTCAATCTGAAACTAACAGGATAGGAGATATGAATGTAGCTTTAAATCATAAGTTCCTGAAGGTCAGAAATGCAAACACTGATTTAATGCATATTTGAGCAGTGCCCATAATATCAAAAGGTAAATGAATCAATAAAGTGGAAGTTGATGTTCATAATCTGTTAGTTCTGAGCAATGATGAACCCCCATGCCTGAAGTTCCAAAACACGTGGAAGTCCAAAACACTATGATGCAGCTCCCTCAACGATGTCAGTATTTCAGAAAGCCTAACAAAACCGTATACTCACACACGCAAATCACACAGACTAACTGAAACATTAAGTATCTTATTTAGTGTGTTTACCACTTTCTTGAGTATTCTTTTTTGATTATTCCTTTGCATTTTTATCTTTCATTACTGAAATGAGAAAATAAATTTTAAAATATTTAGTTTAACAGACAAAAATCCTTAAAAACCATGGGGTTGGCACGGGGAAGGGAAAGATTGTTAATGCTAAGCAGGTTAGTAAATCCCTGGTATAACCTGTTTGCTTCCCTTTCTACTTCTTAGCCATGTGATTTCACAGGGAAACATAAATCATCAGTCAAAGGCCCTCTTAGCTCAATCAGATTCAAATGGCCTCACCAGATCTTTAAAAAGATTAAGTCGGCTGGGCTGGGTGGCTCATGCCTGTAATCACAGCACTATGGGAGGCCGAGGTGGGTGGGTCACATGAGGTCAGGAGTTTGAGACCAGCCTGACCAACGGGTGGAATCCCATCTCTACTGAAAATACAAAATTAGCTGAGCGTAGTGATGCATGTCTGTAATACCAGCAACTTGTGAGGCTGAGGCAGAAGAATCACTAGAACTCAGGAGATGGAGGTTGCACTGAGCCGAGATCCCCCCATTGCACTCCAGCCTAGGCAACAAGAGTGGGACTCTGTCTCAATCAATTAATTAAATAAAAAGAAAGGAATACTTTAAAAGATTAAGTCATGCATCCGCGTCCCCACACATGAGCCTCATATGATAAACGTAAGTCAAAACTAAGGTCTTAGTAATATAAAGTGTAAACCGCAAATGGCAGTTGTTGCTTTGAATTTAAGTAAATTCTCTATTGCTAAAACATGGTTTTCAGAACAAGGAAGCTTTAATTATAAGTTTTTTGATTATTTATTACTGAAAACTCTCTACAGAGGAATTCAAAATCACGTCCTAACAATATTTCTCTATATGACTTTTAGGATTGTTTTTCTAGTTCTGTGAAGAATGATGGTAGTATTTTGATGAGAACTGCACTGAATTTGTAAATTGCTTTTGGCAGTATGGTAATTATCACAATACTGATTCTACCCATCTATGAGCATGGAATGTATTTCCATTTGTTTGTGTCGTCTAGCATTTCTTTCAGCAGTGTTTTGTAGTTTTCCTTGCAGAAGTCTTTCACCTCCTTGGTTAGGTATATTTCTAAGTATTTTGTTATTTTTTTTTTTTGCAGCTATTATAAAAGGAGTGGGGTTCTTGATTTGACTCTCAGCTTCGTGGCTGTTGGTATACAGAAGAGGTACTGATTTGTGTACATTAATTTTCTATCCAGAAACTTTGCTGAATTATTTTATCAATTCTAGGAGCTTTCTGGAGGAGTACACATAGCCAAAGCAAGACTAAGCAAAAAGAAAAAATCTGGAGGCATCACATTACCTGATTTCAAACTATACTATAAGGCCATAGTCACCAAAAAAGCATGGTACTGTCATAAAAATAGGCACATAGACTAATGGAACAGAACAGAGAATTCAGAAATAAACCCAAATACATACAGCCAACTGATCTTTGACAAATCAAACAAAAACATAAAGTGGGGAAAGGACACCCTACTCAACAAATGGTGCTGGGATAATTGGTAAGCTACATGTAAGCTTAATTGGCAAGTTACATGTAAAAGAATGAAACTGTATAGAAGGATCCTCAGTTCTTACCTTATCCAAAAATCAACTCTAGATAGATCAAGGACTTAAATCTAAGACCTAAAACTATAAAAATTCTGAAGATAACACTGGAAAAACCCTTATAGACATTGGCTTAGACAAGGATTTCATGATGAAGAACCAAAAAGCAAATGCAATAAAAACAAAGATAAATAGCTTGGATTTAATTAAACTAAAGTTTTGCACAGCAAAAGAACAGTCAGCACTGTAAACAGACAACCCACAGAGTGGGAGAAAATCTTCACAATCTATACAACTGACAAATGACTAATATCCAGAATCTACAGCAAACTCAAACAAATTAGCAAGACAAAAACAAACAATCCCATCAAAAATTGGGCTAAGGACATGAACAGACAATTCTCAAAAGAAGATATACAATGTCCAACAAACATATGGAAAAACACCCAACATCACTAATGATCAGGGAAATGTAAAGCAAAACCACAATGCAATACCACCTCACTCCTGTAAGAATGGCCATATTCAAAAAATAATAGATGTTGGCAGGGATGCAGTGAACAGAGAACACTTCTATGCTGCTGCTGGTAATGCTAACTATTACAACCACTATGGAAAACATTGCAGAGATTCCTTAAAGAACTAAAAGTAGAACCACCATTTGATCCAGCAATCTCACTACTAAGTATGTACCCAGAGGAAAAGAAGTCATCATACAAAAAAGTACTTGCACATCCATGTTTACAGCAGTACAATTCACAACTGCAAAAATGTGGACCTAACTCAAATGCCCATCAGTCAATGAGTGGATAAAAAAACTGTGAAATATATATGATGAAATACTACTCAGCCATAAAAAGGAATGAACTAATGGTATTCACAGCAACCTGGGTAAGATTGGAGACTATTATTCTAAGTTACTGAGGAATGGAAAAACCAAACGTGGTATGTTCTCACTCATAAGAAGGACTAAGCTATGAGGATACAGAGGCATAAGAATGACACAATGAACTCTGGGGATTCAGGGGGTAAGGGTGGGAAGGGGGTGAGGGATACATGACTGCAAATTGTGTGCAGTGTATATTGCTCGGGTGATGGGTGTGCCAAAATCTCACAAATCACCGCTAGAGAACTTACTCATGTAACCAAACACCACCTGTTTCCCCAATAACCTATGGAAATTAAGAAGAAATAAAAAATTTCTCCATAGCATGCAAGACTCATGGCAGTGTAGGAACCAATGTCTAAATACCTGTCAGAGTAGAAATAGAAACAACATACTTATATTCAAGACTAATGTCAAAGCAGCAATTTTCCAGGGCATCCAAAGACTTCATCAGAAGAAGGTTCATCTCTTGGCCAGATATATCACTGGATAAAGATCAAGGGGAAACAATGAATTATTAAAAATTTGTCATGTCTGACATTTAGTACAATATTATACTGTCAATGTTTTACTGAAAATACCAGCATTTCTCTAAAAAAAAAAAAAAGATATTGGTTATGCATATTCTTATTTTGTAGTTACAAAAACTAAATCTGACAAATTATTCAATAATTGGGTTTCTGAGCAGTGTAATCACTTCCAAACCGATAAACTCTAAATCTCCTATTTTTTATTTTTCTCAGCCTGTTCAAATTTTAAGTCACTGAAAAATAAAAAAATGTGGAATTCCAGAAAATATTTCTAACAAGGCTTAAGTGTTTTTCCTCAGAATACTTAACCTATTAAGCTGACATCATCAATAATCATTCCAAATCTCTTTCTTGCAAAGACTGTCACTTCTGATTTCATGTCTCAATTGTAAAGGTTGTAAATTATATTCCTTTATTCACATTTTTTTAAAGGGGAGAAAATCCTAGACCTATGTTTGTTTGCATTTATACAAACAATTGATGAATTTATAAATGCCTAGATGAAAAGTATGACTTGTATAGTAAAATAAAACTTAAAAGTTTCTATGGCCATCTTTTCGGGCAGATTTGTAGCCTTCATCAGTGGCATTTTATTAGCTAGAGGTTCCTACATCTTAACTCTCATGTTGCTACTTCAGACGATGCTAAGTGGAATGTAACCCCAGGAATGACAACCAGGCAGAGAGCACTTTTTAAAACATTTTCCCAAACCAAGACTATAGCAATTTTGCCCAAGGTGAAAGTTTTTTTGCAACGAAAAAAACACCCACCCACACACACCTCTCACATTACACACACAGACTTAAGAGCTTTAACCAAATAAATCCTATTAAAGTTGTCCTTTGGAGTAAAATATACTTAAATATTCTAAACAAATGCTAAAGACATCATACTTGTATTTTTGGAGGTGATGACAGAATCAAGAAGCTGTGGAACAATATTCAGTATTTTTCTGAATAAATTCTACATTGGAATTTAAATTCAAGAGACTTTTTCATAAGCCTTAGCAAAACATGAAATGATTTTCATAATTATCTCTTTTGTTTGAGACAGAGTCCTGCTTTGTCACCCAGGCTGGAGGGCAGTGGCGCAATGTCAGCTCATTGCAATCTCCCCCTCTTGGGCTCAAGCAATTCTTATGCCTCAGCTCCCTGAGTAGCTGGGACTACAGGCATCCGCCACCATGCCTGGCTAAGTTCTGTATTTTCAGTAGAGACTGGGTTTTGCTATGTTGGCCATGCCGGTCTCAAACTCCTGGCCTCAAGCGATCTGCTCGCCTCAGCCTCCCAAAGTGCTGCGATTACAGATGTGATTCATAATTCTCTTGTACATGGTGATTTCTTAGTCTCTGAAAACCAACATACTGTCCCAATTCTGCTCCCATTAAAGGACTACATTGGGACACATTTGATGTTACTGACTAGTCAAAATCAACAGTTCTCAAAACACTTGCTTTTAGAAAAAAATTAAAATTTTCTCCAAAAATCAAATTATCTGTTAGCATTATTACTACCTAGTAAAACATTTATTAGTATCAAAAGGTAAATATTTCAGATTCCTCAACTGGAACAAATTGGTAAGGTGGGAACCAAGAATAGTTATATTAGTAATGGCATTACTAACACACAGGCCCTGAGGAGGAGGAGGACATTATCAAACACAGGAATGTTAAGGCAGAGTTAAAATTTGTAGTTATTCTGGAGGTACTCAGCTAAGGAAGGAGCTTCTTGATGTCTTTGCCCAGGGTTTCCTTTGGGTGTGAATTCCAGACAGACAGACAGGGGTGGAAGGCAACCTAGGAACCAGGGTCAAGTGTTTTGGGGGAATCATTATAGGTTTCTCCAGGCAACATGATTAAGTTAACCACAAATGCAAGCCTGTCAGCCTAAAAGCAGCAGCATCTCCTCCTAACTTAGTGAAGAAAGGAGTCAGAGCCAGAATAGGATGAAATGAGTTGCCTAGAATTAAACTGCCATGGCTCATTTTTAGTTGCAAAACATGTTGCTTGAAAAGCTACCAAAGAAAGAGCATGAACACAGATGGTGAAGAGACTGTCATTTGTAGCATAGTAGCAAAGGGAAAAAAAAATCACTTTCAAGTTTTAAGTCTTTAAAAATACTTTGTGTTCTGTCACACACACAAGATATGTAACAGTCAAATCACATGCAAAGGGCAGTTTTTTACTCATCTCCAAAACAAGACCCGTATTTATTAGTGATGGTGAATAGGACAAAATGAATATTCTGGCCACACTGCACTTATAATCTCCAAGACTAAGAGAATCATCCCAATCATCTGACAGACGTTTCTAAGAGCTGAAAATGATCATCTGAAATATGGTATTCCCCCAAATCAATAGCAATTCACATAGAAGTTTCACATACTGCTCTTTGTGAAGAACTTAATCAGTGGTCTCAAATTGAAATAAATATAGCATAGTGTCATCCAGTTTATCCATACCAACACCATTTCTTGCCTCTGGACAGTGAATTTCTGCCAACCGGGGAATTTAAAAGACGTCTAATATCACAATAGAATGCCTCTTCCTACTATCTTATTTCCAATGAAGGAAAACAGAGCCAAATACCAAGTCACTGACATCAAAATATTCATGATAAGCAAATATTCATGTTGTATCCCACTACAATCAATGTAGATATACAATATTCTAAGATTTGCTATAAAATAAAGAATAAGCAGTATGAACAACAAAACTAAAGAAGACTTATGCACCAAGAAAACCTTTCCAATTCAGTGGAATTTTCCACCTGAGTCTATTCCATTAACTCCATTCAAGGGTAAAGTTAGCAGTCCAAAAATGAGCAATCAAAGTGAACAAAGCACACAGTATAATATGCACAGATTAATACTTTAAGGATCATAAATATTTGGCCAAGGCACAGGAAAAAAGCAGTATTTAAAGCCGAGTACATGTAGTTCTCAGGTGATTCAGAGACTCCCAACACCCCTTAGGCACTAGAGATATGCCAATCCTCTCTTCCCATTTTACAATAATATCGATAAAAGATTGGCAATTATTTTCATCCCAGATAACCAGAAAAAAATAAGCTTTTTACTTGTAACACCATAAGATTAGACTTTTCTCATGTCTACCACACATAGGTACCTGGGGCTTTCATTTAAGCATGAAATGATTTTCACTTTAATACTAGCAACCCTTAAAATACATTAATACCCTCATGATGGTATTTTAGAAAAGTAAATGTACTCATAAAGAAGAAAAAAGGATCAACTTGCCCATCTCAGAAAGTTTAGCAAACACGTATTGCTCAGATACAATGTTTATGTATATGTGCATATGGGTGAAAAATCCTTTGAAAAAAATCACAAAGAAAAGCAGAAATATTTTAATAAACTGTACCTGAGTTTCTCTTCACACAAGCGAGAGAGAAACATCCCTAAGGCAAGGCCCATGTGGATTTGCACCGCTTGAGACTCATCAGCACTTGGTTTCCCAGGTAACCTGGCAGTCAGCATGTTCAGGATTTCCTCAACCTTCTCTTTGCAAGAGATAATGAAAACTGGCACAAGGAGAGACAAAGCCGTGGCGGCAGCAGAACGCGCAATGGCACTAGCTGTGTTTTCACCAGAATAGGACTTCTAGGACATGCCAAAGAAAGAAAATGGGGTTAGCCTTTTGTTTAAAACCTGAGGAAGCATACCTATCGCAAAAGCACTATACAACCATACAAGCTTCTCTTAGATCCGCCCCTGCCAACACCCAAAACAATGTATTTTTTAAGAATCCAAATATTTTTGTCTATAGGTTATGTTTTCATTATTGAAATATTTTGCTACTAATAAATGGATTAATAATATCCTTTTAAATTTGAAAAAACAAATTACAAGTGCCTTCTTTTTAAAGGTTATAAATTCCCTCCTATAAGGCTTGAAACAATTTCAGTGTTCCTAAAACCCCACATGTATATGTATTTAGAAACACCAAAGTGAATCTATCTGAGCTTGCTACATTATAAATGTCCAGAAAGCTAGGAGTTTTCCAGGAAAGAAAGGAAAAGGAAGGAAAAGAGTTTAAGTTGAGTATGGAGAAACAAGTATAAATTTAGCACAGGGATCTATTGGCATATCTCCCAAAATTTTTGGTGGGAACACTTCCCAAAATAGATGGATTATTTCCTACAGGGGGTTAATTCCTTTTAATTAAAAAGGAAGTTGAAATCCTAAAAGCCTTTGGTTACAAAGCAATAACCAGCTATTCAAAATGAAATGGAGAGCCCTATATGCCCCTTCCTACATGTAATGATGGGAAAAGAAATGAATAACAGCCCTAATAAAATGACAGAGCTGCTGAATATGAACAGCTTCTATAAGAATCCCATGTTAGAGAGCTCTACCAGACATTATATACATATACAAATATGTCTCAAGTGGGAAAGAGAGCCCATTTATCATTCCTCACTATTATCCAATTTAAAATTTCAGACGCACCATAAAAGCGGTGTTGTCCCTTGCAATCAAAGCATATTAAAATGCGTTTTTAATTCTAGGCCCATTCACTCTCTAAGGTTTGGTACTTTAAGGATAAAAACCAAACAAGTACTAAGTTACACTTTAAGTTAATATAGCACTATTTTAATAATAATGCTACTCAAAATGATCCAGCTGGTAGCACACAGGAAATAAAGTGACTTTTGAAACAGAGCTTTGAAAAGTATGGAAGTGCAAAAATCACAAAGGTAAGAGGCAATCAGAGCTGACTAGTAAAGAGATTATTTTTATTGGTTTGCAAGAACTAAGTAGCACATGAGAAATTTCATACAGTGTCCTGCTCTGGTGAATACGTGAACTAGATAGTTATTACAAAGACCTCCATATAAGCATCTAAAGGTTTCATTCATCATTAAATAAGAACACTTCTGATAGAAAGCAAATCATCATAAAGCAATTAACATTTTGAGCAAAACTTACCTTCCAATTTAATTCTACATCATCCGATAAGTCATTGTTTTATCTCAACTATGGTTAAAAATCTAGCTCTAAACCCAAAGCCCCAGATGAATACATACCAGATCTTCCCAAGGGAAGGAGGACAGTGGCACACACAATATACAGAGAAAACCTTAGGCAATGACGTTTTAGGCTAAATTCGTGATCTTAGCAACAGTTCAGAATCTGTGTTTTATTTTTATTAAAATCAACTATAATCCTCTGCCACTCAGCTGATTGTCCCATGATCATTATAATTCCCTAGGCAATGGATAGCAATAGGGTAGGACCAAAATAGTTCTACACAGATACAGAAATAAAGCATGCACTACAACCAATAAAAGGAAAAGGAAACCTGAACAAAATAATGTTTTCTCATTTTTGCTTCAAATCTTAGAATACAACCATTAAGACTGAGAATAGGTAACCGGTGGCTTGTGGCTTTTTTTTTAAATGATCAACAACATTAACGTTGTATTTACAGAGTATTTCACAGTTTTCAAAACATTTTTACATAAAGTGTATTATTTGATCTTCACAATCTTTAACGAAGTTGGCAAAGCATTAATTTTTACTTTCATTAGGAGCAAGGACTACAATTGCTACAGATGATATTGTTCAATTCCTTCATTTTATAAATAAGGACAAAAAGGCTCAAAGAGGTTGAGTAAATTGCCCAAGGTCACACAACCTGAAATGAAAAAAACTATGACTAGATACTTGGAATCCCCATATTTCAGCCAACATTTACTCTACTAAAACTGTAGCTCTTGACCCTGACTACACATCAGAATAACAGAGAGAGCTCTCAAAATGCTGATGCCTGAAGTTAATCCATGAGCAATTAAATCAGCAGTGGGAACTATACTTCAGTAATTCTTCTACACATACATATATTTCTATACATATATTTCACATACGTGTTACATATGCATATATACATACATATACATATGTAATATTTACACACATTTCTCATAATTTACATATATAATATTCATATATTTTATATAATATTTCTTGTGTGGGTAATGTATTTAAAGTTCCCCAGGTGATTCTAACAAATAGCCAGGGCTGAGAATCATTACACTATATAACGGATTTTTTTTTGAGATGGAGTTTCGCTCTTGTTGCCCAGGCTGGAGTGCAATGGCACGATCTTGGATCACCACAACCTCCGCCTCCCGGGTGCAAGCCATTCTCCTGTCTCAGTCTCCCAAGTAGCTGGGATTACATGCATGTGCCACCATGCCCGGCTAATTTTGTCTTTTTAGTAGAGATGGCGTTTCTCCATGTTGGTCAGCCTTATCTCGAACTCCCAACCTCAGGTGATCCACCCACCCTCCTCAGCCTCCCAAAGTGCTGGGATTACAGGCGTGAGCCACCGCTCCCAGGCTATATAATGGATTTCATGTGAACAATTGATGTTAGAAGAGTCAACCCTTGAGTTTTCTGATTATTTTTTGTACTTACATAATAAAACCAGGAGAGAAGTTGCCCTCTGGGTTGGTAATGGCTATCCACAATGACCAGGAGAGTATCAAGTACCATGGAAATCCAATCTTTCATTGAAAGGAAATTAGGTTGAACCTGCAGGTAAATAAAAACATGAAATGATTATGGAAAAAAGAAAACAAATCTAAAGATTATTTCTAAATCCAGGTACAACTCCCTTCTATATTAAACAATAAAGTGCGGTTATCAAAAAGTAAACTTCATCTGCTTGGACTCTGAGCATGCACATATGAGGTGTACAGGTAATTGACAAATATACATCCTCATCTGTGCCCCAAAAGAAATAAGATTACCTTTTATGCACAAGTTAGCAGAAGCAAGAGGATAGAGGCTGCAAAACAGAACAATTCAAGAGCCCTTCAGAGCTCTCCTGTGTAATATGGAGGTTAAAATGACAGATGTAAAAAAAACACAATTCAAAATTTCTCAATTCTATGACTTCTTATTTGACAAAGGAGGAAATAAACAGCCCACAAAATTCTGATCAACATGTCTAGCATTTCTGGTGACTATTGCCATTTAGCTGCCATTTCAAGAATCTTGACAACATTTGCCCAGCTAACTAAAAGATTAGGTAGAAAACATGAATTATCTTCAGTTTGAAAAAGAAGAGGAAAGAGAACACAAAAACAAAACAACAAAACCTCACTCATTAAACATAAAACTTGGTCATTAAAGTCACTCAGAACCATGGATGTCAAAAGCATTCATTAACTCATATGGCAACTCTCAGGTGGTACAAACTATAAACGTCATCCAGTGTTATGTCCTTGGATTTCTTGTAATTCCTTAAATCAAACAAGGCTCTTACATCTTCAGATCTTTTGTTGGTGGTCATATGCAGATTTGAATAATGTTTGAAAGTTTCAACTTTAATCAAATAAAGAGGTCTTGAATTTGCATTGAGCAATAGCCAAAGGAAAGATCATCACGAATAAAAGCAAAGCCCCATCACTGGACTATGTGGCTTCTCAATGTGTGTTGGGGTGTGTTGGTGGGGAGGAGAAAGTAAGAGAGGCTGGAACTCAAACTCTGAGCTAGACCCCGTTATTACTGGGGAAAATTACTGTATAACTGGTAGTTCGACAAAAATAACACCAAAGCGAAGGGATCATAGAAACAGGCATTGACTTTTTAGGTTGTAGATCTAGGCAGCATGTTGCCTCTGCTAAAATATTCCATGGCTCTTTGAAAGACATGAAACATTTCTTCTCTATAAAATGTCTGTCTTTCTTATCAGAAGGTTCTAAGTTTAAAATCAAATTTTCACAGCGTAATAAACTAGTATCATTCTTGCAGTAATCCTTGGGCCTCTTTCCCTTCCCTATATGTGATATATATCTGTGGCTTTTGCCACACAGCATCTATTCTCTGTTTACTGGTAATAGAACCCTTTGTGGAGTTCCATCTTCCCCACTATTTGAAGGTTAAACACTCCATTAAGCTAGCTGTCCTACACTATCCAAGGGGTAGGCCTAGGACCCATGGGACTCTGAATTTTAAGTAAGTGATAACAAGGACAATAAATGACTGAGGTTGTTCTGGCCCACTGGAGGTGGTCTGCAGAGATGTTTTGTTAGTACCTGTGGTCTGGACTCCCCAACTTGCCTTGGTTCTTGTTCTTCCCAAAATTCAGTTTTTAAGCTTTGCCTTCAATTCCATGGGCTTCTAGATTCCATATCCTTCCTGTTCCTTTTTTGTTTAAATGAGTCATCAAAGTTGTTTTTTTTAGTGTACCACCAAAAAACCCCACAATAAAAAAAAAAGAAATACAGATAGCCCATAAGACACTCCTTGAGGACAGAGACAGACTGAATAACTTTGAAAGGCTATTATTAATGAGAACTTAGCATCTATGAGCTGCTGTGCTTTACATATATTAATTCATTTAATCCTTCTGATAATCCTAACTGGTGAATGTTGCTATCCCTCCATTTTATAGATGGGGAAATAGGCTCTGAAAGAGGAAATTGCTACAAATATGCCATAGAGGTAGTATGTGGAAGTCACTGGATCGAAATGTAAGACTTTCCTATTCCAAAGCCTTTATTTTTTAACAACTCAGTTATATTGTCTCTAGATGGTGATAGCTACCAGATAATGGGCTTAAAACAAGAATAAATCCATGCCTTTTTATTTAGACAGATATAAATTATCCAAGAAAGTACACTGGAAATGAACAGTGGCCAGTTCACCACACGTTTAATTAAGAAATAACTGCCTTGCAAAAATGAATAGGCAGTTTGTCATTGGCATCTACAATTAAAATGCAAAGTACATTTTTTTCAGTCAATAAACACTGCTTATTTATCATTTTGACAGCATTGTTCACTTTCAGTCAGCCTAGTTAACCTCGTAAGATTGGTTACTATTGATGTAATCACAAAAAGATAACCCCTATTGCATAAAATTGGCGCCTTCAAATAGAAACGGCCACTTAACTGTGATGGAGAAAGAAAAACAGAAAAGCAGCAAAGTCAGGAAGACACTAAGGTTCACAGTATAAAGGCCCTTTAAGTACTATAACTTGCTGCCATAATCACAGAATCTAACGCTGTAGGCCCATAGCCAGGCTACCTAAAAGCAGGCCTAAAAAGACACAACAAAAGCCCAATTGTTTAAATCACCCCAACTAACCTCCAGGAGCCCATCAGAGTCTGAGGAGAGGCTGGCTTCATGTCTAGATACGACCACCGCAAGGCTGCTTAAGGCTAACAGCGCATTGCCTTTCACTACTGGACTCTCCCTGTTCAAAAGGAAAAAAATTTCAACAGAGAACTTTCACATTAAACCAGGAGAAAAGAAAGAGCTAATAATGTAGGAGGGTAGATGAACTCAAAAAGCAACTTGTATTCCTTTACAAAGTCTTGTAAATGTAGGTCTGTTTGTTCCCTGAAGCCAACAGTTTCTTTCCTTCCCTTCTGACTCTAGAGCTCATTCTGAACTCTTCTTATCAATGTATGGGTCATTATGCCTTTTTATAACTGAAAAATCCAAGCTTAGTAAGTTGATTCTGCCTAAATTTTTATTTCATCATTTAACATTACATTTCCGAGGCTCTCTTCTGTGTCATCTTTGGCCAATTTAAAAATATTGATTTGTTCCAAAAACATAACCAAGACAGTTATGTCAATAAGCCCAGCAGAATAGAATGGACTTTGGCTTTTCTGAAGCTCTGGTATGTTGAACTGGCTTCAAGCAAACCAATTCAGACTGCATACCTTACACCTTGACACACGGCAGCTTTTCTCACTCATTATTATCCTCTCCTTTCTCTTAATATGGCAAAGCTATCAACTTTAAGGCCAGTTTGTAATATAATCTGGAAACCCCAGACAGGATGCAAATAAAAAAGGACTGTTTTTAGACTATTTGGATTGAAAGTTGCCTTTTTCTATCACCTAAATGGTAGCCTTCTAATATTAGCAAGAAAGTCTTATGTTTGACTTCTGAATTTAACATAAAAACCTGAACCTTTTAAATATACTCACCACTTGAAAATGTGCATTTAATATTATTACATAACTCTAAGCTGATCCTATAAAGTCCCCTATGGGGCACCAATGAGATGCTCTAGGATTGCCATTTCTGTTATAACAGAACTCGGGTAACAGAGCTCCCATATCATCAGATAGTTCTGTTCTCAGTCCTACAATGTGGGTTTCCATATATACAGATAATGTTCCCCAAAATCTGGACTTGAAACCTGACTCTGAATTCAGTGTATGGTCTAAGAACCACTTCCTGCTTAGCTCAGGGCAGGAGTAGAACAGATATGAGGGATAAGGAAGATTTTCAACCCTGCTCCCTAAACGAGCCTACTACCTCCAGTCCCAAGCCACGGTCACAATTGAACACTTGAGTCACTGGGTATTAAACTGTTGGTGTACACATGTGGTCTTGCAATTCTGCTTCCATTTGGTAAGAATGGGACTCAGGACTTGCCATTAATAAGTCCTTCCATCAATCTATTCACCCATCCCTCCTTCCATCTCTCCCTTCCACTTTAGAATGGTTAAGCTCTGTGAAGGATTGAAGGCATGATCACTTTGTTCACCCCGCCCCATCTCAGTTTATTCCTCCATGAGGCCGGTCAAAAGTTAGTAAGACATCAACATTTATAATGGGGAGGGCTGGAAGACAAAATGGGAAGGAAGCCTTGAGGTCTAAGCAGATGGCTCCAACCTGGGTTTTGCTAGAGTTCTGCAAAGAGAATTACTGAGCACCCATATAGCTAATAAGAAAACACTAAGCAAACACAAGCAAACAAGTGGGATTTCGTCATTCCTAGGTGCCCTAGTCATAAAATAATTTAACAAAGACAAAATTAAATATTTTATTTCTAAAATTATCTCTTTCTTTTCACAGAATGTCCTGAGGCCTTTCCTATAGCAAAATGGTCAACAATCCCTAAAGCTGAGTTTTAAAAATAGTTTTAAATTCTGAGTGATTTGAGAATTAGATTCTCAGTTTTTATTACCCTGCAGAAAATACAAGGTGACTAGAATCTGGGTATCAAATGTCATAAAACCAAGATATTAGATAACATCAAAAGTCATTTTTAATCCCAAAATTCTGAAAGAAATTAGCCTCAGTTTGAAAACAGTACCAACAACTATTTTATTTCAAATCCTTCACTAGTGTTGACACACCTGAGTATGTATTATTCTTAAGTAATAGAGAAAAATTTATTTAAAGCCACTGGTAATAAGATCTTTGGTTGCAGAATGAATACATGCATATTTGGACAACAATCTTTGAATTAAAAACCTAGTCCACTCTACACAATGCAGCCCTAGGCCAAATTACATATTTCACAAAAGTACCAGGAGCACTTCTTCATCATCTTCGCGTTCCCTTCACAACTACCACAGTGACTTATGGATAGAAGGTACTCAATACATACTTAGTAAAACAAATTCAAGGAGGAGCTGGAGAAGTGGGAATCTATAACTGGTTCAGTAAAAACTCATCACCTTGTTCCTCAAATAACTATCCCCTACCAGTCAAACAACAGCAACTAATTTGCATAATAACATGTCAGCATTGGTACAGTGTTTATCTATGCAACACCACTGACATTTTAATTAAATTGTCCTTTAAAACAAAATGATGTTATTAACCTAATTAAAAAGCACAAGGAAGGATGAGCTACAATGATGCTTTCTTAGGGACACAGTATTACATTACATATTAGTAAAGTTACTCAATACTTCAGGGATTTTTATCTTCAGGTTTAAATCTGCTTAATAAATAATAATGGAAATAAATTTACATCAATCATCAGGTTTTATATGTGTTCTGATTCTCCCTTAGCCCTATCCTTGAAGCTTTAAAAATGTTCTTAAATGAACAAATTAGGATCATCCCAGGATTGGTATTTTACTTTTTGCATTTAACTTCTAGCTCTGAACAAAAGAAGCCCTACCCTGAGCCAAATCAGCTGTGACAGCTATATGGCTACAGAATGGAAAGCTAAGCTGGCAAGGGGCAGTGGTGAAGGCCTCATAGGGTTAGAGGAAGCCAGTGGGAAGAAGAAAAGAGAAGGTGACAAAATGACTCTTCTCCCCTGCTCTATCACCCATCTCTCAGCCTCTGGACCTAAAATATCTCTTATTCACTTGCTGCCATTCCTAGTCTTGTTAGGATTGCTTTATTAAGATAAGGTCTACAAGATACTTTGTAAGTTCTGATGAGAAGGTAATGCCATGAGAACATGAATTATTTTTAAGCTGTATCACTGAAAATGTGAACACAATTCCTTTAGGTATTAGTCACATAGTGATGCTTTGTGAACCTAAGATTATAGTCTCATTGGAATAAAATTTTAGCATGGAAAATTGCAATACCTACTAGATGGGAGAAATTATAGTTTGCTTTAGTAGAAAGTTGGTAGTTTCTTCTTCATTCAAGCTTTTGGCTGCAAATGTCAGAGCACTGCTTTTAAAAGGATATAAGTAGACTACATAAGAGAACAAACTATGAAAGGTAAAAGTCAAAGACAGCCTACATTCTCATCCCAGCACCCCACCCCCACCCCGTCCACTGATATGCAACTGAGCCCTCTCCCACTGTGTCTGCAATTCACCAAACTGGAAAAACAGACATGAATGACTCTCCATCTAAGTTCTCTGTACTTTAGTTTTCATTTTGTCAACAAATACTTCCCAGTGCCTTCCATGGGACTGAGTCAGGGGAGGACTGTCACTTCTATTTCTCTTTATCCAGAAGATAAGAGGCTGAATAGTGATAATCTGCTGAGATCAGACAGTTGAGTGTCTGTTTAAGAAATTACTGATAGAAAGCTAACTCTAAGGTAGATCATTTTTTGTGTTTGTTTTGTTTTTAAGGAAAAACCTACTTAGCTACAGAAGATTTTGGGACAGGAAAAGGATAAACTATACTACAATTTAAAATGTCTAGATGATATGGACTTTGAATACATGAAAACCTCTGGGTCAAAGGTGTATCTATGTTAGTTGAAGGCTAAAAAGAAAGGAGAGAAACAGAAATGGCAGCAGTTAGAGGAGACAGTGGAAGGAAGTGAGTGTAAGTGGCATGTAACTTACTGCTAGGAACAGTTGGTCAGCTTGTTAACAAAGGAATCTGAAGAGATTGTTCAAGCAAGTTCATTCAGGTTTAATTTTTTAGTGAGAGTTGGCTTAAGGTAAATAAAAAGCATCAAGACAGGGACACCCAAGTAATTTTTCTTCAAATCATAAGCATATGACTAAAACTGCCTTTTTAATGGGCCTTTGCATTAGATTCTACTATTTAAAAATTCAATTTTTAGATATGCTGAATCCAGTGACACCAATGGAACAAAAGTAAGTACTGCCCACATGACTCACATTAGCAAATTTTTTTTTTAATCCCCTTGAACTAAATGACAATCCTTTAAAAGCACATGTCATTTGTTAGGTATACAGCAAGGGCTCAACATCAGCGACTCCTGATGTAAAAGTTACATTTGGTACCAATCCCTATACGTATTTTCACAAACAGACATGTAGTAAGAATTCACCTATTTTAAGAAAGGGTAACAATTTTTCAAAAAATAATTTAAAAGTACTCTAAAGTCCTTAAAGTTATGAAATGCCCTAAAAGGAGAAAATGTATGTACCTGCCAGGAAAAAGTATTTATAAGAAATGTTTGATAAGAGACTAAATGGATCTTACTTTGCAGCTGTCTTGGTGATCTCATCAGTCAGCATGTCTCTAACCCTGAAATAAAGATGGGAAAAAAATACGAGTTTATGTCAGAACTAGAACTCATTCCTTTCTCTTTTTCATCAATTAATAAGAACCTCCAGTAATGACTCCTGATCTTAAAACTATACATGTAGAATTTTAGTGTAAGGTGAAAGAACTATAATAGGGGCTTTGCTTCAAAGACAGCTTCACCTTCCTATTCATGAGGTCACTGAGTAGAGGCAGGGAGGAGGTGAATGTGTAATTGAGAGGGCACGTACAGACAGCAGTGTAACACTATCATCTCAGATGGAGTGGTAAGTATAAAAGTGTCCATTATATTACCCTCTTCAATGGACTGAATCTTTGCATTGCCCACCAAATTCATATATTGAAATCCTAATCATTTCAATGTGGTGGTATTTAGAAGCCCAAACTGACTAAGAAATTCTCCTTTTTACATGTCAGCTCACCAAAATATCAATTTCCAATTTCCAAATTGCATATATGAAACAGTCGCTATCTGTGTATAGAAAATGCAATTTCAAACTTTGGTTCTAACATGATGGGAAAGCCAAAATAAAATAATTATACTTGTGGGTTGGAAAGAGGTATTCACAATTCAAATATTTAGGGGACCTAATTTTTTAATTAAACATAGAATTTTCAAGATAAAGTAAAAAACCACTGGCTGTAAAACTTACTTTTTAAAATGGATCATTTTCAATATACACTTTGAATTCTATAAATTGAAAGGTTTTATGGATATTGTAAAGTTGTTGTATTTAAATATAAATTATATTGACATTCATAAATATTTGCATTTGATATAAACTCTTAGCTATTCAGCACTCTGAGAATGAGTCATTCTTAAAAGCCAAGTTTTTCAGACAGGTGTAACACCTTCTATAGACCTTAATCTTGTATTTTTTAAAAGCATTTGTAAATTTCTCTAAAATATATTGTCTAATTTCTGTATTCCTAAATGGAATATAGCCCATTCAATGTAATAGTTCATGGGTCAATGTGGAATACTTACAAATGAGGACCTATGTATACTTATATCTAAGGTCAAACCTTTCACTTGTACACTAGAGCTCCCTCTCTACTCCCTCCTCTCTGCTGCATCACCAACTTTTACATGTCTACTTGTATTACTCCCCTTAGCGCGTGAACATACTGTAGTATCCACCCTCTAAAAGAAGAAAGAACAAGCCCTCCAGTTGCTGCCCCATTTCTTGGTCTGTTATATATCAAAAGTTCTGTAAAAGATTATTTATGCTTAATGACCCTAGTTATTTCCTTCCTCTCTCTAGGTCCTTCTATAACCTAGCTTTTACCTCAACAACTCTATGAAAACAGCTCCTGTCATGATCACCAATTATTTTCAGGAGACTGAATCTAATGCTCAATTCTCAGTCCCTATCTTCAGCTGCCTATGAGCAGCATTTGACACAGTTGGTTGCTCCTTTCTTATAAGGCCTTCTTTCCTTGGCTTTTAAGATTTTACTCTCTTTTTGTTCTCTTCCTACATCACTGATAACTAATTTTCCATCTGCTTTATAGGTTCCCTCTTCATCTTCCCCACCTCTAAATGTAGAATCTTTGGAATTTAGAATCTCTAAATGTTTAATCTTTGGAAATCTCTTTCATTACTCAATCCCTAGGTGACCTCATCCAGCATCATGAGTTTAAATGCTATCAATATGCTGACGTTTCTCTCTAGCACTGAGAGAAACTCGTCTCTCTAGCACTGAGCTCTCCTTAGAACTCTAGACTAGTCAACAACCTGTTTGCTATCTTTAATTGGAGGTTAATGAGGCATCTCAGGCCCAAGTCTGAAACCTGATTCCTCCCCTATGCAAACCTGCTTTTCTCTAGTCTTCTTTGTCTTAAATGGAAATGCCATACTTTTGTTTTGAGTTAAAATCTTGGATTATCTTTCTTTCTTTCTTTCTTTCTTTCTTTCACATTGTTCATTTCAATTATTAGTATTTAAAACATGTATCTGCCTTAAAACAGAATCAAAATCAATTTAATTGTCCACCACTAATATCCTAATCTAAAACACTATTATCTCTTGCCTTAAACTATTACAACAGACTCCTAACCATGGCCCCCAGAGTGTATTTTCAACAGCTAAATTTTAAATCATGAGTTAAGATCTGTCAATATTACTCCGCCTCACTCACAAAGTCCTCTTCGTACCAACAAAGACTGTCCACCTGTGATCTCTCAGACTTCTCTGCTCTCATGTCTACTACTTCCAACCTTGCTCTGATCCATGCCACACAGGCGTTGCCAGGTACACACTCAGGGCCTAAGAAGAATTCGCTGTTTCTTTTTCCTAGAATGCTCTTCTCCAGATACCAACTTGGCTCACTCCACCACTTCTTTCAGGTCTTATTCAAATGTCATATTATTAAAGAGACTGCTGAACACCCTACAGGAAAGGATAATGCCACCCTGCAACCTCCCCCAAGCTTCATTCATTCTCTACTCCCTCTATCATGTTTTATTTTTCTTCCATGAATCAATTTCTATCATATTCCGTATGTTTATTTGCTTATTATACATTTCCATCTACTCAAGTATAAGCTTTGGAAGGACAAAGAAGGGGCTTTGTTCAATGCTGTTCCTCTGTGCTTAGAACAGTACCTGGCACATGAAAAACACTCAATAAACACTTTTTGAAATAATAAATCAAGGGATGACTTTACTTCAATTTGGGATTGTGTTTCAATTGAGTAAGGATGCTGAAGAGCTTGCTTCAAGGTAGCTTATCAGTTACTGCAGATTTAACTATATCATTCTGGGGTTTTTTTTTTTTTGAGAAACTGGGTTCCTCCATGTTGCCCAGGCTGGTCTTGAACTCCTGGGCTCAAATGATCCACCTGCCTTGGCCTCCCAAAGTGCTGGGACTACAGGCATGATCCATTGCATCCAGCCTGTAATTCTCAAGAAACTTCTAGGGACCTATCTCCTTTATACTCATATATACACGGCCCATGACTTTCACCAGGAATATATATCCATTGGTCTCTCTATGTATTTTAAAGAACTTAGCAAATATACTACTCTCACCAATTATTGCTTTCAGATGGTAAAATTAAAAATAGATGCAAAAGAGCCAATAGGAAGCAAAACCCTCTATCCTAAATCCAATATCATAATGTTTTAAACTTCGTTGCTATTTTTTAATAAATCTAGAAAATATAATTTAGAATACAATTAATCAAACACACAGTTTCTGCTTTTCTACATGAGCCAATTGTCAGTAAATGAAAACCTATAATCAAATAACCTTTGGACAGATTTTTAGATTAAAGCAACCGTTGGTTGCAGACAACGCCATTTACACTTGAGGCACTTTACTTACACTTAGGCTAGTGAAACACAAATCTGATAGGGTGTTCTTCTCAACCCACATTAACACTTTAAGTTGCTTTTAATGAGTGAGCACTTAGGTATTCCTAGATAACATAGTGGTAGTTCCCTAGGAAATGTCTGCCCAAGAAATTAAAGCTATGACATGGTAAAGTTGCTCCTAATATTTATGTCTTGGCGAAGAGGGGAGCGGAGGAGGGGAGAAGTAATCCTTGACTAGGTGTGAGGTAGGAAAGAAATGAATGGAGTGGGGAAAAACAGAATTTTTCATTCAAAAGCAAATAAAATAATCAGTTACAGGTAGAAAAGGGAAAAAACTGTTTCCATACTGATTTAGAATGTGTGTGTGTGTGTGTGTGTGTGTGTGTGTGTGTGTGAATTTACAAAAAAAGCTCTCCATCTTATATCTAGGGAATGGGTAAAAAAAAAATACTCCTTGTTCCCATTCAGGCTCATACAGAAGTAAAACCTGCCAATCTTAAATCCTTTAAAGTAGTTACCTTTACCCTCATGGCTCACTTCCCATGACAAATAATGAGCAGCTGAACACCAACCCTTACCAGAGCCAGGCTGTGCTTTTTTTGTACTGCACCTCCTCAGGTCTTTCTTTGCCATGTTTTAACTGCAGCTCCAGCTCTCCTAGTCTTCCCTGCAAAAAATCACAGAATAAATCAGCGTGCAAACTCGATGGCTGAAGTGATGTCAAAATTTCTTTGGAAAACACAGACATATCCTTTCCCATTTGGCCTTAAGTGTTCCTGATAGAATATTAGATTATGAAAGAGGATGTGTGAGGAAAAATCACATCAATCCTCAGGTATTTTTACATTCACTAAAGAGGTAACATCCTAGAAAGGTTGTATGTTTGGCAAATGTCGTGCAGATAATTTCATTTTGGGATACCTACCTAATCGAATTTGAATTTCAGTGGCCCCATTTATCAAATCTCCTACACGCTAGTGACTCTGCCTTTGTCAGCAACTGAAAATTTTAGCTAACAACAAAATATACCAAAATTGGAGGCCATACACCAGTATTATAACAGAAAAAGGGAAAACAAGTTGGAAAAAGTAGACAACACTTAAGATTCAGGTAGGATACAACACAAGTTGTTCTCCAACAGCTCCACATTACACTTCTATTTCTTGAGTGAACTTATACAAAGAGATGCCATAATTCCCAACTTCTACCTTGTGATAAAAATACAGCTAAAATTGTCCCTTTGAGTCCTTTAAATATGTATTATCTTTTCCATTTTCTTACTCAGAATTATTTTAATTAGATGCTTCTCCCTCTACTCCATCATCAATTACATTATCTAAATGTAATTAAAATACTGATTTGTTGATGTGCGCCAACTTGGACAAGAATTCAGCAGTGTAATGCCCAACCACTACTGGAAGCAGATGTGCCAGTTTACATCTCACAGGCAGTAAACAAGAGTTCCGGTTACTTCACATTCTCACCAGCATTTGGAATTGTCAGGCTTTTAATTTTTATCATTTTGGTGGATATGAAATGGTCTTCATGATGGTTTTAATATTATTTCATTGTTTACTAATGAGACTGTTTACTAATATATTCAGATATATCTTATAGAAGAAAAGTATATCTCTCTCCATACTCAGAAAAGTGATACACACTGAAGAGTTAAGGATGTGGGCTCAGAACACCTCAGCCTAATTCCATTTACACTTACTGGCTGTGTACATTTAGGCAAGTTACTTCACTTCTCTAAGCTTCAGTTTCCTCATTTGTAAAATGTGGCCAACAAATACCTCACGGTATTAAAGCATCACATAAAATAACGTTAAAAAAAAAAAAAGTCTCGAGCACAGTGCCTAATAACAAATAATAGCTACCATTATCAGATTTGTTGTCAATAACCAAAGATCTCTATCTCCCTCTTATTTTATGAAACAATCTTTCATGAATTTATCTAAATATCTCCTGAAATAATTCATATTTTTATCTGTATAATCTCATGAGGTAAGAGGTTCCAAAAATGTAGCATCTAGACTATAAAGTTATATGGCCTTGTACTTCTCATAGTTACTCACCCTGTGAGGGCAAGGACTATTTATCAGTCTACAGAGTTTGTGTATTGGAGTCACTTCCTGACTTACTGTACCCTGGGGCTGACCAGTTCAGGCAATCTGAGATGTAAGGGACACTCTAGTCACATCCTTCACAGTTTGTTTGCTTCTATCATATCCATCCTCATTCTCCGTACTTTCAAATATAGAATCCTGGCCCTTTCATTCTACCCTATGTCTCTTGAAAACTACAAAGACATTAATATTGGCCTCCCAGGAGTCCAGGTAACACACAGTATAAAATAATTTTTATTGCCTGTCTCAGTTATGCTTCTTAAATTATGCCTCTTTACTCCTAAAACATTTCCTAAAATGGTTTTCCAGAAAAGACAAAGAACAAGAAATTAAAAGGTTAAAATCCGTTTAAAAATAAACAAAACACAAGAAAACTAGAATACGCACACCTTCTTAAGGTCTACCATTCTAATCTTCCCTGCAGTCATAAACCAGCACAACCATTCTATTGTGAATAAGTAGCTTTCATGTTTTTTTTCTTTCTCTGAGTCTCTGTTCTTTTCTATCCCCTTTTCTGGAATGTCTCCCTAATCCCTGCCACCCAATCTATTTTGGGCTATTTACTCAGATCCATGTTGCCTTCCAATTCTTGACTTATTGGTGATAGAGAGATCCAGCAGCATTCAACTCAGTCATCTCTGCTTTCTGATTAGCATTTTTGGTTAAGAGTGAAAATCACTTATTGGGAACAAAATGGCTAAAGTGATCACCTGAACTGAGGTTTTTGGATTGCCTGTAGATTCCAATGATTAATATAGCTATCCCCTCTGATTTTTTTCTGTAGCCTATACCATAAGAACTAGCTGATTATAGTAAGCAATTTCACCTAGCTTCCTATACACTTTTAAAAAAACAAACATACACACACACAAAAAAAAGCAAGAAAAAAGTATAAATTGTCATAGAATAACTTACTAGAAGCTGCAGTTCCTGACCTGGGCTCCGATTTCAGATTATCTGGCAACAACTTGGCCAATTCAGGAAAAACCTCTACAGTCAATGTGCTTTCATACCTCTCTCCTGTTTGAGGTCATATTCACAATTCCAAAGAGCCCTTTTCACAAAGGCTGGAGACCTTAACCTCCTTAGTATCCCAGAAGGGTAACAAGATAAAAGACTGTACTATCTGCATTTTTTTATCTTAATGAGAAGAAATCTAAATACCTTTCCATGTCAACCACTTTGAAATGCTTATAGTTAAAAACTAAATTTCCTGTGGAAAAATTAAGTAAGACTTGAAGCAGACATCTAAGCAGAAGCTACTAGTAGTGTTCAGATCTCAGACTTACTCACATCTCAATTAGACTCCAGGAAGTAATAGAGAAGGTACCTTTTAGTGTGTTTCCTAGGCTTTACTGAATAAAACATGGCTTCTCTAAATGATCCTCTAGTTTAATGCTAAAAAGTATGTCTAGCACCAGATGGAAGTAACTGTAATTCTTGTACAGAAAAAGTGTCTTCTAGGACAGAAATTCTTGATATAGACAAGGAGTCTGGCAGTTGCTCCAATTATTCTAAGATACCATAAACTCTTTTTAAGTGTGTGGACTCATTTAAAAAACTTGTTTAAGCCTAAAAGCATCAGTGTACTTTCAAGTAATAGTGATAGCCTAAAACACATTGCTGTACTTTTAAATAATACTGCAAATCTTATTTTAATCCATCCTTTTACTTTCTCTTCTTTTGTCACCAATTCTTAATGGAACTGGACTTACTAGAAATCCAAAGTAAAGAGACTTTAAATGATAAATAAAAATATAAACCATCACCTTAATAGCAGAATAACTGACCTGCATTGCTAAAACTTATGAAAAATCTGCAGATTTTTCATAGATCAATTAGATCTGCCCTTTAAAATATTAAACAAATTCACATTATTTATTATAACAATTAATGACAATGTTAGGGAAAATACATGGCACAGTGGAAAAGGCTAAGGGTCTGGAGTCAGACAAATCCAGGGTAAGTTCCCGTACTTTTATTTAGTGCCTGTTGGGTTCTGAGCTGTTTGCTTTGCTTTCCTAGCTAACCCTGCCTTCCCCAGCTATAATCCCATTATACATGGCATTCATATATCCATTTCAAAGGGTTTCTGTATAGATTAATTAAAATATTATATGTTAAGTATTGGATACACACTAGTTACTCAACAAACCATAGCTCTTAAGAAAACATTGCTTTTTTTAATCAAGTGTAAGTCATATGCAGAATTATACTATCATCCCATTCAATTTAGCTTTTCTTACACTGAGAGCTAAATAGAATTCTCACTTCATTCTGGAAAAGGAGGAGCTATTCATCCCTTTCTCCAGGTGTCAATCACATTTTGAACATCCTTTATTAACACATGAAAGACACTGTACTGGAATTGCTAGTAGGCATGGTAGCCTCCCTCACTCAACTGGGAGCTTACCGTGAAAAAGGAGTGCCCTTGGTATCCCACATACTCAGCATGGGACCTGCCCAATAAAACATGTTCCAAAAATGTTTCCTGAAGAAAAAATTCAAAATAACTTGGGGAAAAGTGAATATGAGAAAAAGTCCATACTCTGACTTGCAATCTTAGGCTTCTTGACTAAAAACTGTAATTGGCTAAGGGTGTGTTTAACAATGTTAATGAAATATAGAGACATGAGTCATTCATTCATTCACTCACGCATTTATCCAAAACATGCTGGGTGCCCAGATGCTGCTGAAGAGAAAAACTGAGTAAGGAAACAATAAGAAAAAGAAAATGATAGTTCCAAAGGAACATCTTTAAAATGTAGATTACAGTGCATTTAGGGGATCTTCTAAAACAGTTTGCTCTAAGCTTGGCTGGTAGACTACGTGGATTTAAGTCACCTGGCAGCTTGTAAAACATGAAAACTCCTGGTCCCCTATTCAGTTCTAATGAATCAGAAACTATGAAGATATATTTGTGTTTTATAAGTTCTAGGATCCATAAGATGAGTTGCCAAAAAGCTTTAATTTGAGATTAGAACACCATTGCCCAGTCATTCCTCTCACCCCATCCTAAGCCTCACTCTCACTCCCCACATCACGTTATTAGCCAGCTGTTATCTCTAACCACAATATTGCACTTCTAAGCCTCCATGAAAATCTTATTCTGGTACATAAATTACTTAAGTAGCATCAGATTTTTTCTATTATCCTTAATAATCAATTTTAAGTTAGGAAAAACTATTAAGCTAGTTGTTTTCTTATATTAACTGTATATTCCCCAACTGATTAAAAATAACTTCTAATTTTAAAAATTCACAAACTCATAATATTACTGGATCAAATAAAGTCAAATTGAGTATATTTCATTCATTTAGTGAGCACCTAGTATGTTTAGACACTTATGTCTGGGGCCAGAGACAACAGAGCTCCGGCCCTTAGGAGCACAGAGACAACTGGAGGTTCTTGACAAATAACTAAGATAGGGGCTTCAAAAAGGGAAGCTCTGATACTAAGAAAGTACACAAGAAGGCCATATAATCCAGTAGAGGGAGGAGTAAGGCACACAGTGCCTGCCCAGATAAATGGACCTAAAGAACAAGTATAAATCAGGTGGGTAAAGAACAAGCAGAAATTAGGTGGGTAAAGAGGGAATGGCAGGGTCAGAGACAGAAAGAATAGTGTGTAAAAGCTAAAAGGTTCTGAAAGACATTTGAGTTTAGGAAAAAGAAGAAATTTAACAAGACTGAAACATAAAAATCTGGGGGAAGAGTTAAGAGATCAGGCTGGAGATGTAAGCAAGCCCAGCTTGAGGAAGCACAGGTATCTATAATGGAAGAAGATGAGCTCAGTTTGGGATGCACTCAAGTCAGATGCTATGGGGCAGCCAAGTGGGGATGTCCAGAAGGCAGCAGGGCTGAGGAGAGTGGCACTCAGGAAGGAGTTGTGGATGGGGGACACAGATTTGGGGGGCATCAACATTTAACTTTAAGCGCAGCAATGCATATATATATGCCTCACATTCTTTTATGAGTAAAAATAACCATCACATTTTTAGTAGTGCTACTTTCCCAAGTGCTTTTATATTAAATACATATTTGCAGTAAAATGTGAGATAAGGAAACACTTCCTCAAAGCAAATCTATCCTGTGGTTTCATTACCTGTAAAACGGCATGATAAGCTCGAGTCATATACGCAAGCCAGGCCTGTGGAAGAAAAATCGCACGGTGCCACTCTGAAAGCTGGATATGAACCTGTGGGAAAAATGTGCCACAGCATGTTAGACCACACAGTATTAAAACAGAATAAAATTAAAACTGTATCATCAATTCTTTCTTTTCCTTTATTTAAGTGGTTTAGGTTCTGAAAACAAACCAAATCAGTCTAAGATCAGAACCGCAAATAATATCTTTTGGATATTCCTAAGTAGAAGAGTTTAGAGTTTTGTGAAGACAAAGTAAGCCTAGAATTTTGTAAATTGAAGCAAATACAATCCTACAATAACAAGTTAAAATGTACATGTAATACAAATCTGTCCTTGAAAATTATTGGGAAACTCTGTAAGGCCTCTTGCCAACATCAGGAAACTAGGCATTGTCTAACAAATCCCCCTAGTAATTTTAAATAAAAATAAATATTGCTCATATCCTGTATTTCCAATATGACCATTCTGAAGTAATAAACTTACAATGCCAACAGAAATATCATGTTGTATAGAAACCACAGTGGTAAGAGCATGCAAATGAGTACCGCACACAGCAATTATACACACCACTAGACAAATGGCCTTTAATCAGTGTGGGTAAACAAGAGAAAAATTATATATGCCAACATGGAAACCCTGTTTCTCAACAGAGGCCCAGACAAAACATCTGGTTTTCATAGTCATTTCTGTTTCTACCTATTAGTATATGGCCATCTTGCAACAAATCTTCCCAAGGTCTGCTTCTGTTAAAGAAAGATCAAACAAGAAAAACAGTCACAGTGCATCACATTTCATGATGCCTGTAACACATCGAAAGTCAAACAGCTAAAACTTTAGTTTGTGTCCTATAGACCAAAAAGAAAAGAAAAACTGTATGTAATTACAACGGAATCCTGATACATAGTGTTTAAGGACATTTTATTGTATTATAAAAATTAATATTCTCAAGTGCCTTGTGATAGGGAAGATAAGAAAATAATAGCCTTTCTGAATATAGTTGGTTCTCATGGCCTCTGGTATGTTCTTTACTCCCAGTCTTAGTGAAGGCCTACTACATACAAGGTACTGTAAAAAGATGAGAGGATTATCAATCAGTCTGTGTCTGCATAGAGTTTTCCACCTAGTGAGAGACCCAGAAATGGAAACAAATAGATTATAAGGCAGAATTATGACGAATCCATGGGTATAAAGAGAACAAAGAGATTAATTCTGACTGCTATCTATTACTTCTCATGGCACTGCTGTTTTTAAAAAAATTGGATCTCAAACAGTATGAAACAGATACTCAGACCATGAAATGAACTTAAAAGTAATTATAAAGACAGGACTTTTCCTGAATAAGTACCACAGCTAGCAGAGTGAGGGGAGCCTTTTCAATTCATCAACAAAAATCCTTGAAGGAGTGAGTCCTCCAGCTCCTGCTGCTTCTCCCGTTGTCCAGGAAGCAAACCACAACCTAGGCTCTATTTCCAGCTGAGGAGGCATTAATCAAGTCTTGGCTCTGCTCTTTGTTTCCAAAATGTGGGCAACCTTCTTTAATTTTTCTCCTATCAGTTGTGTTCTTTTCATAAAATATGTTAATTATCTTCAAGCCCTATTCTGATATGTGGATTTAACAGAAAGAATACTCAATCACCACAACCAAAACATTTATCTCTTACTTTAAAATCTTAAAATATTTTTAAATTTTTGCCAAATAATCATTGTACTACTGAAAATACCCTTAGCCTCGGCAAATTGGCAAAAAGAGCAATTTGCGTTGAAGACAATGGTCTCACAATTGCTTTTTAAACTGGCGTTTAAAAAAGGAAAGGATTATGAAAAAAATGCAAATGGAAATGAGCAAGTCAAATGTTCAGCCTCTAAACATGAAAACATTCATGCCAGGAAACCTATTTAAAAGGAGGTTATAAACTCAAGGTTAAAGCTAATACTCTTCCTGCTGCTTCAACCACAGCTGAAGGTGGGTACAGGAGTGCAGAACGTTTCAGCCTAGATGGCAGCCTGAACTCCCCATGTTTTATGGGGTTATGCCCTAGTCTTAGTGTTCTATGGAGTCAGTTGTGCACAAATCTCTTTGAAAATGCACTTTCTTGCTTTTTCCCTTAATGAAGAGAGACTTTAGAGAAACAGCTTGAAGAAAGCCATGCCCTTACATTCCCATTGTGTCACAGGCAAAAAGGACTTCTCTGACCATTTTTAACAAAAACACATTTTAGAATGCTATTTCAATTTAATATACTGTATAGCCACCCATATTGCCTATATTTTAGGTTAATGTTGCTAGGGTGAAAAATAAATTCAATTAGGGTTTATAAAGTGTGACAATTATGTCCAATTTGGTACACTTGTGAGAAGCTTTTGAAAAAAATCCAATCAACAAAATAAGTTCAAATCATGAAGTTGCAACCTAGTTATTCGGCAGATGATAAAGTAGGGTTCTCAACCACAGTTTCACTCAGCTTTAATGAAAGTGTGAAATTTATTTTTTCTAAAACTAACTACACATACTTATGCAATGACAGCCATCTGACAGAGCATTGAGATCGACAGTCCTATGGTTACGGAAGAGTAACAGTCAAGTTTCCATGTGTAAGAGGCAGTGAGTTATAATGAAACATTACACATGTGCCCCCCCCAAAAAAGACCATGATAAGAAAATATACCTGTGAGAGAAGAATGCTAATGAGGTGAGGGCAGGGATAGGAGCAGCTTACAGGGTTAAACAGGGCCATTAGAGTAGATCTCATAGAGAAGGTGAAGTATGGGCAAAAACTTGGAGGAGGTGAGGATGTAAAGATCAAGGTAAGTGCTAGTGGGAATACAAAATGGTTCAGCTGGTATGGAAAACAGTTTGGTGGTTCCTCAGAAAGTTAAACATAGAAACACCGTATGACTCAGCAATTCCACACCTAGGTTTCCCAAAAGAACTGAAAACAGGTATTCAAACATATCCTTGTACATGGATGTTCATAGCAGCACTTTCACAATAGCCAAAAGGTAGAAACGATCCAAATGTTCCTCAATGAAAAACTGTAAGAACAAAGTATGTGAAATATTATTCAGTCATAAAAAGTATGAAGTACTGATACAATGTGGCTGAACCTTGAAAACATTATGCCAAAGTGAAAAGAAGCCATGCACAAAAGATCATGTATTATATGATTTCACTTAATGAAACATTCAGAATAGGTACAGCCAAAGAGATGGACAGCAGATTAGCAGCTGCCAGGGGGAGAGAGGAAGGGTGACAGGAAGAAAGGAAGAGGGAACAGAAAGGACTGTTTCATGAGTAAATGGTCTCATTTGGAGGAGATGAAATGTTTTGGAACTAACATTTCCAAATAGAGGTGACAGTTGTGCAGCATTATATATGTACTAAATGCCAGTGAATTGTACACTTCAAAATCCTGTTTGTTTTATGTTATGTGATTGCCACTTCAATTTTTAAAAAACGGTAAGGAAAAGGTCCTGGGCAGGCATACAACTGACCTGTTTGAGGAAGAGAAAGGAGGCCAATCTAACTAGAATAGACAAAATGAGCAAAACAGAGAACAGAAAGAGAAAAAGTTAGTGAATTAACGGCGACCCAGAGAATTCAGGGCCTTCTAGGGCACTGTTCAAGACTTGCTTTTATTCTTACTAAAGAGAGAACTATTATAAGGTTTTGAGAAAAAAAATTACATTATCTAATTTATACTGTAAAAGGATAATGCTGACTGCTCTGTTGACAATAGATTATAGGTAGCAAAGTTCAACACAAGGAAACCTACTCAGAGGCGACATCCACAATCCAGGAAAGAGATAAAGGCAGCTCAGACAGAGCTGTATCACTAACACAGTAGAATGATGATTTTCAAACGTTTAACTATATAGTTTTTCTAACCTATCCCAAATGCAATATGAAGTAAAATGCCAATATAAGACAAAAAAGTGAAGCAAAAGTTGTCAAGATGAAGTGAGGATGAAAGCTAGGAGCCTGGAGTTCAGCCCTCTTGGTCATTTGAGGTTGTCAGGAGATGTAGGTAGGGAAAGCAACCGACTACAAAGGAGCATGGGGAAATGTCTGAGGAGGGTAGAACAATTCTCATCTTGACCATGGTGCTGGTTGGAGGAATGTGTTCACCTGCCAAAATTCATAGAACTAGACAGTAAAATGGGAGAACTCTAGTGTATTCATATTATATCCAAATAAAAATAAAATTTAAAATACCTAGTTTGAAAATTCACAAATTTTTAGAACATATACTTCTCAAACTTTCAACTCTCCCCATCTATTAGACTTTGCACACTTCTTTGTCATCATCATTTAAAATCCAGTCTTCCTGTTATCTTTTCTGTTCCTGTCAATATTATCTATCAATATTTCAGTTACCAGGTTTGAAATTCCTAACTTATCTTGGGAATCTCCCTGGCCTTGAGACTCAATTCTTGAGTCTACTTCTGAAATGTTTATTACTTATGTCCCAACTTTTTCCTTAATTGGTTTAGTCCTATCTGATTTCTGCCTAGATTACTATGATGCCACCTAACTGATTTCTTCACAGCTTAAAATCTTTCCTTGTCCCAACACATCACCAATGGTGCTGCTCTTACTGCTAATACATTAACTCAGAACTTTCAAAAAACCTTTTATGGCTCATTAAAGAAAAAAGCCCAAACTCTTTTACATAATGTTCAGTCTTTTAGTATTACTTTAAGAAATAACTGCTGGCCAAGACCTTCAACTAATTTCTCCACCTGATGTCTTGCTCCTCTCTTTTATATAACCTATATTCTAGCTGCATTGAATTATGAACTGATTCCCAAGCTTGTCTTATGCTTCACAGGACCTTTGCATTCATTGCTTCTTCTGCCTTGAATGACCCATTTTCCACTCATTTCTACTTACTGAAATAATTTCTCTCATCACCTTATTTTCAGTACATCTGTGCCACTCCCATAACACTCTACAGATTGTCTTTAGATCTTCATCTCATACAATACTAAGGAGCAGAGGTCATGTCCTATTCATGCTGGAATCCCTCCCATGGTACCCATATCAGTGTCTTGCACATAAGTGTTCAATTAAGTACCTGCTGAGTTTAACAGAATTAAATATGCAGCATTCTCTTTAAGACAAATTCTTGTCATGTGAAAATCATACTACCATAAGTAGCTGCAGAAAATTATGGTATTCAATTTTTAATCATTCTGGAAACACAAAAGTTTAACAATTTTAAAAAATAGAGACAGAGTTGTTGAGGAGATAGTTATTTGAGATTTTACAAAAGCAAGTATAAAATGTTCTAGCCAGGAAAGGTTTAATTGCAGATATAAACAATGAAGGACAGAGCAAAATTTTAAAGAAGATACTATATATTTTGAAATTCTGTAAACTTTTAAATTTGTGTCATGTAAGCTTTCATGAAATATACTTGAAATACTATCATAACAGGAAATATTGAGCTTAGAAACATAATTTGCAATTATAGGGGAATGATGGAAGAGAAAATGCAAAAGGTAATCATGTTTCCTCATGCATGTTTTACTACAAGGGACTACATATCCATCTGGTTACTTAATTTACTGTTAGAATACTTTGTCCAAAAATTTGGTAGTGTATTCCACCTCGAGTGATCTTAACGAATATGATTATTCCATCTACAAGAAAATACCCATTTTTAACAGCCCTTCATTAAGTACTATAAATCACAAATTTCTGATGGCATTCTTTGTCAAACTAGATGTGATAGGCAGGGTAGCATGTAAAAACTGACACGTAAACTAAGCACTTGCTATTAATTTTAAAACCCCAATCTTATAAAGGCATTTTTCATACTTGCCACACGTAAATGTGATCCAAATAAATGTATTTAACTTCAATTGCTGCACAGGCACACAGAAGAATCCTGAACCACGACGTTTAGCTTTATGAGATACACGCGCGCACACACACACACACACACACACACACACACACACAGTTTCCACATTCCCAGAAGAAAAATCATTTGCAATTGGTATTAGAGACCCGAAAAGCCACTCAATATCCCATTGTTTATATACAAGAAATAACGGGCTTCAGTATTCTATCCATAGTAATCTTGTTAGGACAAAATAATTTTTTGTTAGACTTGTCCTCAGACAGTGAGAAGAGAACGGAGGACACTTTTTAAAGTAAAATGACACATTTCTTTTTAGGTGTTTTCCGGAAATGTAGTATTCTCTCCCCACCCTCCTCTTTTCCTCCTTCCTTCCCTCTCTCTCTGTCCTTCTCTCCTACCTCTCTGATTCCAATCATGGTAACATTAGCTTGCAAGCTGACAATTCAGTCACATCTCAAGCAACCATTTATTCTGTTATTTAATAAAGGGGAGAAACCCAGTTACCATAACAACTCACACCCATCATGGTAATTATGGAGTATCTAAAATATAGCAAACCATACTTTTCACAGTATTTTCTAGGGGGAATGTGTAACAAGCACAGATACCACTTCTCCCCATTATTATTCACAATGTTCATCTAATTGTTTCATACTGCACAGATGCTAACATTATTCCTCGTACTTCATACCAAATGTGTTTTTAAAATAAAGATGACACTAAAAGAAAAAGGCAACTACACTTCTTATATTTCAATTGGTTACAGCATATGTACTTTTTTTTTTTTGAGTCGGAGTCTCGCTCTGTAACCCAAGCTGGAGTGCAGTGGTGCAAACTTCAGCTCGCTGCAACCTCTCTGCCTCCTGGGTTCAAGGAATTCTCCTGCCTCAACCTCCAGAGTAGCTGGGATCACAGGTGCCCACCACCACGCCCGGCTAATTTTTGTATTTTTAGTAGAGACAGGGTTTCACCGCATTGGCCAGGCTGGTCTTGAACTCCTGACCTCCTGATCCACCTGCCTTGGCCTCCCAAAGTGTTGGGATTACAGGCGTGAGCCACCGTGTCTAGTTACGTGTGTACTTTTCTAGAGAAAAAATTTAAAGGAGGCAGAAAAACAAAACCAATTTATTAGGCGAAAAGAATCAAATGATTATCACTTGAAAAAAAAAGAATGTAAAACTAAAAATTTTACTTAGAATAGAGCTGCCAGTAGGTCTGGATAAGTTCTCCCTGAAATAAAAATGAAAAGAGAGCTCGATACCTAATGCTAAGGCAGAAACATGGTTGGGTAGCAGCAGCAGGATCAGGAAAATTTGCATGTGCCCAAGAATGGAAAAAATAATGAAGCAAAACTGCCATTCTCATCCAGGGACAAATCAGCATCAGCCAATTTAGGTGAGAGTGTCATGTCAGAGTTAGAAACGCCAAAGGATAACAAGATGGGCAGCAAATTTCAGGGAAGGAAACTGTCATTCACTTTCAGCTTCCTCTGCAACAGGAGCCACGTTAACCTCAGAATGAGAAGCAGGTATACAACAGAACAAAAGAGGATAGTCACTTGAGCTTGGAGATGTCCTAGCAGATCTGAAATGACCACTAGTGGTTGCCTGTACAAAGGAGCAAACAGAGAGGCCACTTCAGTTTTAGAGAAGCCTAAATAAGACTGCCATTCTGCAGAACTGCTCCTGGTATGTCAGGCCAAACCCAAATCAAACTTGGATCTATGATTCTTCCAAAAGTAACATGGGAGAATTTCACTTTAAGAAAAGGCAAAGAAAAAAATCCAAAGTTTTTAAAAATAAGAGTCTACAATACTTTCCAAATAAATTTATCACATATTACATTAAACAGCTAGCTCTCCATAGCATTGAAAATTACTTAGTTTAGCAACCATGTAGTTCAAGAAGTATCAACAATTAACACAAAACAAAATATAATTCAAAATATAGAAAGCAAAGTTGTCTAGTCCAGCCTGAAAGGAGCTTGGAAGTCACTACTCCATCTTAACAACAACTAAAAAGCTGAACAAACTATAAAACCAACAACTGTTATGAGATCTGTAAAAGAAGTGATGTCACAGAGCAAAGTGCTGCTCCCAAAGTTGGAGACACCAACAGGCAGCTACAGAGAGAATCACAGCTTACCAAAGCAGAAACCCACAGACAGAAACCACCATAGCAAAGTGCTGGGGGAGGAAAACCTGAAGCATTGTTGATGAATGGCTGGAGGCTGAGAACGGACAAGTCTGAAAATGAACAACTCTAGGTGGACGCAGTCATAAAAAAGTTCCCCACATCTTTATGAGTTTTAGCTCCAGAAGCTCAATCAGTTCTCATAGTGAGTATCAGAAAAAACTCACCTTGTGCTCACAGCAGGGGTATGGGGAAAAACATTTTGAAATATAATGGAGCATTCTATTATTAACAAGGTCTGCCATCAGAAGAAAAACTATTTAACAGAGCCTAACCTAATAGAGTTATCAGAACCTAAGCAGCCTGAAGGAGAGAAATATCCATCTCCAAGATCCTCTAGCCTTCTATATAGGAGAAGGGAAATAGACAACTCTAGCCCATTCTAGCCATCCTATCCCAACTAAGGAAGTAAAAAAGAGAAAAAATCCAAATCCTGAGAAATACCTGTGAAGGTTCTAGGCTCACTATGAGATTGAGATCTAATTATAGGATTGTGGAATGACTCTACTCCCCGCACAGCTAATCAGTACATTACTAAAGACCTATTTATTTTATTTCCTTTTACCTCGTATATTACGTCTGGTTATCAAGAGAAAACTACAAGGGAGACTAAAAGGCAAAATACATAGCTTAAAGAGACACAGCAAGTATCAGAACCAAATAAGGATAAGTCAGGGATGCTGTAATTAACAGACTGGGAATTTAAAATAACCATGATTAATGTGCTAGAGGCCATAATGGATAATATAGACAATATGCAAGAACAAATGAACAATGTAAGCAGAGAGATAGAAAAATCAAAGATCCCCCTGCAAAAAAATTAATGCACCAGATGAAAAGCATGGTACCAGAAATGAAGAATGCTTTTAACGAGCTTATTAACAGACTGAACACAACTGAGGACAGAATCTCTGATTTTGAGGCTCTATCAATGGAAACCTCCAAAACTAAAAAGTGAAGAGGAAAAAGAATAAAGCAAAGAAAACAGAATATCTAAGAACTACGGGATAGCTACAAAAGTTGTAACATAGACAAAAATAGGAATTCCAGAAGAGTAAGAAAGAAAAAAACAAGAAATATTAGAAATCAGCTTAAGATTTTTCCCAAATTAATGTCAGACAGCAAACCACAGATACAGGAGGCTCAGACAACACCAAGTAGGATAAATGCCAAAAAACCTATAGGTATGTGTATCATATTTAAACTACATAAAAACAGTAATTTTTTTTAAATTCTGAAAAAAGCCAGAGAGAAAGATACCTTACCTACAGAGAAGCAAAGATGAGTGTTATATCCATTTTTCTACCAGAAAGCATGCAAGCAAGAAGAGAGTAAAATATCTGAAGTGCTGAGAGAGCAAAACTACCAACCTAGAATTCTGTACCCCACAAAATGATCCTTCAAAATAAAGGGGAAATAAAACCTTGCTCAGAAAGGCAAAAATGGAGAAAATTTGTTACCAGTATATAGGCCTTGCAGGAAATGCTTAAAGATTTTTTAGGGAGCAAGCAATTTATAGAGATCAGAAGCTCAGATCTAGATAAAGAAAGGAAGGCATCAGAGGAGGCATAATTGAACATGAAATAAAAGCTTTTATTTTCCTATTCTTAATTGATCTAAGAGATAACAGCTTGTTAAAAAAATAATAATTGTAGTCATGTATTTGATTATATATGCTTATGTATAAGTGAAATGAATGACAGCAATGATACATGGAATAAGAGGAAAAAATTAAGATTATTTGTTATTATCAAGTACTTTCACCACCTGTGAAGTGGTATAGCGTTGTTTGCAAGCAGACATCGATTAGTTGTAAATATATGCTGCAAACTGTAAGGCAACCACTTAAAAAGTAAAAAGAGGAACATTACTGATACGCTAACAAAAGAGAAAAAATAAAATCATAGAAAAATGTTCATTTGGAACCATAAGGGATAAAAAGAGCAAAATACAAAAGCAAAACAAAGACTATGAGCAACAAACAGAAAGAACAGTAATGAATATAGAAGTTATTAATCAATATATATTAATCATTTTGGAAGCAAATTAAGATTGTCAAAGTAGATCAAAAACTAAGATCCAACTTCATGTTGTCTACAAAAAAAATCTACTTTAATGTAAAGAAATGAACAGATAAAAATGTAAATGGATAGAGAAAGACACTCTGCTAACACTAATCAAAAGAAAGCAGGAGGAGCTATACTAGTTTCACACAGAGCAGACTTGACAAGTAAAGCTGTCAAGAATAAAGAGGAACATCACATAATAGACAGATCAATTCTCCAAGAAGAATAACAATTCTTAAAGTGTATGCACCTAACAACAAAGTATCAAAACATATAATGCAAAACCTGATAGAACTGCAAGGAAAAATAGTTTAATCCACTCTTATAGCTGGAGACTTCAACATTTCCTTATCAGAAATGGACAGATCCAACAAGCAGAAAACTAGTAAGGACACAGCTGTACTCAAAAACCACCATCAATCAACTGGATATAATTGACATCTATAGGTTATCTCATGCAATGACAGCAGAATACACATTCTTCTCAAGTTCACATGTAACATTCCCCAATATTGACCACATTCTGAACCATAAAACACACCTTAACAAATTTAAAAGAACAGAAATTAGTATCAGAAATCAAAGAGGGGAATATCACTACAGACTATCTGGACACTAAAAGTATAATATAGAAATAATATGTATAACTCTATGCCCATAAATTTGATAACCTAAAGGTAATGGGCCAATTCCCTGAGAGACACAATCTGTTAAAACTCACATGGAAAAAAAAGTAAATTATTTAAATAGGCCTGTATCTATTAAAGAAATTCAGTCAACAATTAATAAGCTTCCAACACAGAAAGCACCAGTCCCAGATGTGTTCACTGGTGAACTCTACCAAACATTTAAGGAAGATATCACACCAATTCTCAACAGTCTCTTTCAGAAGGCAGAAGCAGAGAGAATACTTTCTAACTCACTGTATGAGGTCAGCATTATCCTAAAACCAAAATGAGACAAAGGCATTAACAAGAACAGGAAATCTCACAGCAGTGTCTCTCATAAACATAAATGTAAAAGGGCTCAACAAAATATAACCAAATTAAATCTAACGATGTAAAAAATAATTATATAACACAATCAAATGGGATTTATCTGACGTATACAAAATCAGTATTGGAAAATCAATTATATGTTTAACTCAGCATATCAACAGGCTGAAGAAGAAAAATCACATAATCGTATCAACAGACGCAGAAAGAGCATTTGACAAAATCCAACAGCTTTTCAAGATAGAAAGTCTCAGTAAACCAGAAATGAAGACAAACTTCCTCAACTTGGTAAGAATATCTACAAAACACCCACAGCTAACATCTTAATTTTGAGAAACTACAAGCATTCTCACTAAGATGAGGAGCAAGGCAAGGATGTCCCCTTTCACCATCCTTTTTCACCATCATACTAGAAGTCCCTTCTACTGTTGTCAGACAAAAAGAGAAAGTAACATGTATGCTGAAGAAGAGAAAAAAAAAAAAAACTGTCTTTGCTTGCAGATGACATGGCTGTCTATACAGAAAACCTGAAAAAGTTGAAAAAAAACCTCTTGGAACTAAGCACTTACAGGAAAATTGTAAGACACAAGGTTACTATACAAAAATCAATTGCTATCCTATATGCCAGGCAATGAAAATAATAGAAATTGAAATTAAAAGCACAATGGCATTTACATTGATATGTCCAAACATAAAATATTTAGGTTTAAACCTACATATGCATATGCAGACATATCTCTATATATGTGTGTGTGTGTATATATATATATATATATATATATATATATATACACTATCTATAGGAGAAAAATTATAATCTCTAATTTATTCAAAGAAATCAATAGTGAATGAAATAGAGAAATATTCCAGGTTCATGGATTGGAAAGTTCAATACTGTCAAGATGTCAGTTCTTCCTAACTTGGTCTATAGATTCAATGCAAACCCACTCAAAATCCCACCAAGTTACTTCCTGGATAACAACAAACTGATTCAAACATTCATATAAAGAGACAAAGGCCAAAGAAGAGCCAACACAACACTGAAGAAGAACAAAGTTGGAGGACTGACATACCTAACTTCAAAACTTACTACAGAGCTACAGTAATCAAGATAGCACGGTATGAGCCAATGACTAGAGAAACACATCAAAGAACAGAATAGAAAGTCCAGAAACAGATGTATATAAATATAGTCAGTTAATCTTTGAGAATCAGAGTAAAACAATAGAGAATGGGTAATCTTCTCAATAAATGATACTGAAACAACCAGATATCTTCACGCAAAAAAAAAAAAAAAAAAAATCTAGACCCAGACTTTACATGCTTCATAAAAATTAACTCAAAATAGATTATAAAGCACAGTACTGTAAAATTCCTAGAAGATAACACAGGAAAATATCTATAGTGTTAGGCTTGATGACAGCTTTTCAGAAACGATATCAAAAGCATTATGTATTAAACAATGGATATGCCGGATTTCATTCAAATTAAAAACTTCTGATCTACAAAAGACACTGTCAAGAGAATAGATAAGTCATAGGGCTATAAGAAAATACTCACAAAAGACAGATCTGATAAACGACTACTATCCAAAATATACAAAAAAATCTTAAAACTCAATCATGAAAAACCTAACAACATGATTTTAAAATGAGCCAAAGAAAAAGATATACAGATTAAAAAAATAAGCATATGAAAAAAATGCTTCACATATCAGGGATATGCAAATCAAAATAACAATGAAATATCACTATACACCAATTAGAATGGCCAAAATCCAGAACACAACACCAATTGCTGACAAGGCTTTGGAGCAACAGGAACTGTCATTCACTTTTGATGGAGATGGGACAGCCACTTGGAAGATGTTTTGGCCATTTTTTACAAAACCAAACACACTCTTAACATACAATCCAGCAAGTGTGCTCCTTAGTATTTACCCGAGTTGAAAATTATCTCCACACAAAATTGTGCACTAAGATGTTTGGAAGCAACCACGATATCATTCCGTAGGTAAATGGATAAATTAACTGTAGTATTTCTAGACAATGGATTTTTATTCAAGACTAAAAAGAAGCCAGCTATCAAGGAATGAAAATACATGGAGGAAACAAATGCCTAATACTACGCGAAATAAGCCAATCTGAAAGTCTATATGCAGTATGATTCCAACTACTTGACATCTGGAAAAGGCCAAACTAAAGAGACAGTAAAAAGATCAGTGATCACCTGGAGTTAGGGAGAAGGAAGGAATGAATGGGAGATTACAGAACAGTTTTGGAAAGTAAGACTACTGTGTATAATACTAAAATAATAATATGCATGC
>CAUYLG010071952.1:0-61676 GCA_963573385.1 Cacajao melanocephalus
GAAGATGTGGTTTTCAAAGTCTACTGTGTCAATGAAAAAGTCAGTGTCCTGCTTTGGTAAATTAGAAGCCAGAAGTAGAACAGAAGGTAGAATCATTTTATTTTTTATAAGAAAACATACAATGAATTTGATTACCAGAGCCATCCTTCCATGGAATGGTGTGGATTGGGGTTTGAACTGCTTTCCTTGTTACCTTTCACTGAGAAACTGCTGGAGGAGAGGCTGACTCTTGAGAAGGATGATGAATTAAATGACTTTCTAGATCCCATCCACATATAAAATTCTGTAAGACTTTAAGATGTTGTATCTAGATTGATTAGAAGTAGACGAGGTTTAGATATGTAAAATTCTGGAAAAGAAATAATGATATGTGCAGTACCCATTTTTCTGCATGCTAAGATTTCTGCAGGTAAGATGTGAAACTTGAAAACACTGCCCAAGTGAATAATGTACACTTGTTAAGACAGAAAAATAGTAGGAAAGTTAGATTATTCACATAAATATGTATTCATTCTTTACATAAAACTCCATGGAAGATACCTTAAATTATATACTGAATATCTGTTTCCTCACTTAGCAACTGGTTAACCATGGGTAGTGTATCCCTCCATTTTCCTATCTGTAAAACAGAAATAACAATATAATAATGGTGATATTATTTCCTGAGTCCCTAAAGAGTAGTCAGTCCACTATGGGAAAAGAAGAAGAACATTGCTTTTTTGGGGAAGCAAATAGCCTATTAAAACATGTTCTCCATGCTGAGTATAGTAGGATAGGGTTTAAGTCATTGGGTTTAACTAAATACACGGTCTACAGTACTTATTAGATATGCATGCTTTGTTGACTGTTTAATTTCTGAGTAGACTATTGCTTTTCCCACTTGAATAGCAAGGGAAAATTGTTTGGGAAAAAACTGGCCCAATATGTAGGAAACAGCTGCCGGGATGATGCACAGCTTGATGCTGGACGCCGCAGCCAGGGAGGCCGGGGTGATCATCCCGGCCCTCTCTATCAGGTAAAACTGTAGTTGATGGAAATTACAGTCCCTAGTTTCAGGGGACACAAAGGTAATTTGATTGTTCCTATAAAGGCATCAACAAAATATTGGCTAAGCACAGACAGATGTTAAGATTATACTTTGTACATGAATTCATGTACTTGAATTCGCTTTAATGAAGTTGAGCTTATGGTGTAAGATCTTGCAGCTCATTATAACTAAGTTGTTATGGGCTGCTAATTTGCTAGAAGCTGCTGTATCATGAGCAAGCCCAACTGCCTTGATGGGTCTCCTGGTAGTTAATATGGATTAAATGCGAATCTTTTATTTTTTCCCCTGTGGTCTCACATAATGATATTAGCTTGTCTACCGTGTGACAAATTCAGTGTACCAAGAGCATCTGGTACACTATTCTTTATGACTGAAAATAAGCCTGCAAAGTTGATAATGCACATTCATTAAGATACTTCCGCACATTGGAGTGATACAGACGGTTGATGACTGTGGAAGGAATCTGTTGGTCACAGTTCATTTTGCTCCAACTTATATAAACGATTTCAATGGTGGTACATTTATCACTGCTACATTCTTACAAGTTCTTGTTTGATTAGCAGGATGCAAATATGGATCTTTCCTTTGCTACTACTTAATTCATTCCCCACAGAGGAATTTTAAAAAGGAAAAAAATAATGAAAGGAACTAAAACCTTCACAGCTTGAAGATAGGTTTAAATTCAGTCTTTTGAAGTTGATCTGAGAACGGATCACACTGAAATGTTCAAATCATTAAGCTGCTTTAGTAAAGAGAGTATTTAATTGAATGCACAGTATTGTAAGAAATGAACAGTAAAATCAATCCTGTTGTCCCACATGGATTTAAATAAGTTAATATAATAATGCTCATGTTTTGAATATATTGCTTCCTAAGCAGCAGGGAAATATATTTCTCAGATGAAACAAAAGCGTTGACATGCATGCATATATTACATACCTTATCAAGAATAGGAAAGACCAGTGGGCCAGCCATCTGTATTGCCTCTCCTATTCCACTAACTGAGTGATCCTGAATTATTCACTTAACCTCTCTGACTGCCAGTTCACTTTACCTCTGTGATTACCGGTTTACTACTTTTTTTTTTTTTTTTTTTTTGAAATGGAGTCTTGCTGTGTCACCTAGGCCGGAGTGCAGAGGCACGATCTCAGCTCACTGCAACCTCTGCCTCCTGGGTTCAAGAAATTCTCCTGCCTCAGCCTCCCAAGTAGCTGGGACTGCAGGCACGCCACCATGCCTAGCTAAGTTTTGTATATTTAGTAGAGACGGGGTTTCACCATGCTGGCCAGGCTGATCTTGAACTCCTGACCTCTTGATCCACCCGCCTTGTCGGCCTTGATCTGCTTGGCCTCCCAAAGTGCTAGGATTACAGATGTGAGTCACTGTACGCTGCCCAGTTCACTACTTTACACAATGGATTATACTTCATTTCCTAAATGTATCATTTCCTTCATTGTGAAGATAAAATAGAGTAGCAATATAGCTGTTATTATACAAATAGTAAAACTATTATGCTATTACATTAGGGTATGTTATTTTAATAATAACCCCCTCTTACTTGATGTCATCCCTGTGGTAACCTCAGTCCCCTCAATCAATGGTAGATGTGACAGCAGCAATTAAAATCCACTCTGGAGGTAATGAAGAACAAGAGCTATGAAAAATAACACACAAAGTGGGTGGAAAAAATTGTCAACAACATAAATGATGCAGAAGAAAATGAGACTGTTTTTTAGGCTGTAAGAGCCCATATCTACTGGTGTCCACAACCCCAGTTGAATTTATTGTGCTCACCTAATTATGAAAGTGCTCTACAGTTGACAGGGACATTTAGGGACCAGCAAACTAACATCCTTGCAGTGCAATATAGTACATGATCCATGTTTACACTGTTGATCCTCAAATGTCAAAAACACAGTCAAACTTTATTAGCTATTTTCTTTTCAGTGAAACACATGAGTTCCATAAAATTTCAAAGAGTTTCTTATTTGGAGTAGGGACATAGATGGTGCATCTCAGGATTGTTGTTGAATATCAACCTTTTACTTATGTCAGCCTTCTAATGTAACTTGCCTGATAGTAAATTTGTCCCTAACTCCAATCAGATGGAACTCTAATTGCTCTCTGAAACACATCCACATACATTCAGTATTTGTCCGGGTCTGTGCTTAAATTGCTGCTGTTCTTTGTGTCTGGAATGACATCCCTTTGACATGGTCAAATAATAACCTCTCATTGTGCGTCTCAAATACCAGTTCCTGCATGTGATGTTGCCCTCCTTCTCCACACACCCTTCCATCCTTTCTAAGGGAAAGTCATCTTTGAAATTCATTTATATCTCATAATTTAGCATTTTACTTTGCATTCTGTTTCATGATGTGTCGATTTCAACAATTTTACTAGACTTAGAACTGTCAACAGGACCCACTCCTGAATTAACTTTATGGTCATACCTTCCCTGACCATGTCATTCAGCACCTTGTAGAATGCTTTGCATGTGTCTGTTGCCCTCCCGCTATTTTACTTATTCATTCCATAAATGTTGATTTTATACCTAATATGTGGTAGGATACTAGAGATTTGGATGAAGAAGATAGTGTTACTCTTGCCTTGAAATAAAACATGATGGTAAGTCAAAAATAATTAGAACTTGTGATAAACTGCCAGGCAAAGTGTGAAAGGCACAGTATGCACCTGTGATTATTGTTCGTGCAAAGCTGGTGCTCTGTTGGCATTTCATGTATGCACCAGAAAAATCTGATATTGTGGTATTTAAGAGAAGTTCAGCAGCAGTACCACCATATCGTTGGGGACAAATTTTGATTTCCAGTGGTCAAACTAGATAACTCCCTGGGAATTATCAAGCCACCGAGGAAACTGGAAACATTTCCTAGCCTTGAAATACTGATAGATACTCACCTCTCAAAGAGCTACTGAGTTCTAAAATTCATTAGAACATTTTATATTAGGAAGAAGGTAGAAAAGGGATTATTCTGCTGGGAAGGAGGTAAATGATGAGAAAATAAATTATTCTGCCATGCATTGATGTAGGATGAAAGTATCTGAAAGTGTCAATTTTTTGATTGGCTTTATTTTTCTTAATGTAGATTTCACAGTTTGGACAGAGAACTTTGCAGCTAGGTTGATAGATAGCAAGTATCTACTGATACTTTTCTGAACTATCAGAACAGTGTTCTTCGTCACTCTGAAAAGTTTTGCATACATTTCTTGGTGGCCAATAAAGGGAGTATATCTTTGAAAATGCTCTCATCTTCTAATATAACTGTATTGTAATAAGTAACCTTTTAAGAGTATATATTTGTATATAATATATTTTTATTATATATAATATAATTCTATATTATATATATTCATATATAATTAATCTTAATTGTATATAATTATTATTTCTCATATTTTATATAAGAATATGTTAAGAAAAATTAATTTTTATTTGGTAATAAGGATCCACTCAAACGTTCTAAATATATGAGTAGCATAATTACAGTTGGTATTTTTAAAGAAAATTTTTTGGCTGTACTGTGGAAAACAGATTGAAAGCAAGTATGAACAGGGTCAGAGATTAATTAGGATACTGAGTTTAGGAATCTGGGTAAGAGATGCTTGTGGCCAAAACTGGAGGGGTATCAGTGCATCACTCAGTGGGCAGATTAGAGATAATTTGTTGTATATGTCTGGAGAGGACAGAGCCTTGAAAGATATGCAAATCTGTGAATCAGGCAATTTGGGCAAATGATACTTTGATTCTGTGAGATAGGAAAATGAAGACGTGGGAGTAGGTTTGTAGGATTTGGTTGATTTTGGTTTTGGATACTAACCTCTAGGTTTTGGGGATGAATATCAATGGGTCAGTTGAATAAACACCAAGAACTAGTCATTGAGGCTTTGGGAATAGATAAGCTTGTTCAGAGAAAGTATAAGAATCACAAGGAGGATGGTGGCTTAAGAGAGGAAGAGACAGCCACAGATGAAACTGAGAGGGTCAGCCAGAGAGGTGGGAAAGAAAGCAGGAGATGGTGTGTTGGAAACCATCAGAAGAGTTTGTGCAGAAAGGAATAAGAGACCAACAAAGTAAAATGCTGATACCAGGTCAAGTCATGTACATGATGTTTGCTGATAAGAGCATGTATAATTACTCCATTGATACAGATATTTAGCTATTTAAGTTTCCACAAAGAGCATTGAGTAAGAAAGGGTAAACATCATCCTTTGTCACTCAGATATTTCTGTTCTGACTAATTATTCCTAAATCATGGGTAAGTTATACAAAGTATGTATAGTGATGACACAGAGAGTTGGGAAGGAGAGAGAGAGTGAGTGAGCAGTTCATGGAAAAATATCATTGACTAGAAATTCTACATCGGAACTGCTATAAAAGTGATTTAATGTTGTCTTTCAAAGTTTCCCAGATCAATTTTGTGAGTTTGCTCTTCACTGTTGCATACATTCTCATATGGATGCAGACGTTATTTGTTGAGGTCAGTTAAGGCATCCATCCAGTCATCCATCTAGTCCACATGTATTGAGAGTACGCTTTGGTAGATGAGAAGAAGATCATAATGCAAAAGCATGATCCCTGCCATCGAGACATGTATGGTCCAGGAGAGGAGATAGGTGTGTAACTAACAGAATTCAGGATAGTGTTTTTCGTGCTGTGAGAGTAGTGGACGATTCTTCTCAGGCACTGAGATTGAGGGTGAGATCAGAAATGTATGTATATAGAACAAATGGCAATTAAATAAACTAATGTGATTCATCCCTGTAAAATTGCAAGGCAAAGACATTTTCACTAGACTTGAGGAACAAGTAAAGGATAGAGAAGAGGAAACAGATATTTGGAGCAGTGCGTGAATGAATGCAGATTGAACACATGCAAAGCCTGTTTGAGGAAATGCAAGGCATCGATTTCGGCTGAGCCTAGGGTTCTGCTACTTTGTCTTTCACCCTTTACATATGGGAACGCTGCTCTTTCTACTGTGGTATAAGTATAGGCAAAGATGTTGATGCCTGCCTCCTCCCTGTCTTCATTGCCCTTGTTTGGTATATCTGAGTTTGGCAGTGCCCCTCTTAAAAGTTAAGGGCCATTATTCAAAGGAATTATTTCTGTTGTAGTGTGAACTTGAACAGTACAATAAGTATAATTCTTTCTGTGGTTGGACATAATAATTCTAATATCTTATTTCCAGGCAGGCGAGGAAAACTAAAATAAAAGAGCATGAAATGATGAGCTATAGTTCTTCCTCATTAAAGAAATTTGTGCTATTATTTTGGCTGATTGTTCCTGATTATGTAGCCTTCATTAAAACAGTGGAAATAAATGTTCATAGAGTTTGGAAGCAATGGGTTTCTGTTCTGTTAGTGTGGGTTCGACTTCTTGTTACAGTTCCAGCTTATCTTTGGGAAGTTACTTAACATCGGTAAGTCTGAGATGTCTCAGACAATGAGATGCCTACCATATTGAGTCAGTGTTGGAGTAAGTTAGTTAATACATGTAAAACACTTAGCAGAATAAGGTACACGGTAAGTAAATATTTAAAATCTTAACTGCCATTATGTGCTATTATCATAAGTAGAACAATCATTCCCAAGCAGGTAAGGGCATAATAATCACTCATAGAAAATTTTCAGAATGCGCATGCTGGGCTCTATTACCTACACATTTGTGTCTTTAGTTCTGGGGGAATGAACCAGGCATTTTAAGCAGTTCTAGAGATTACTGTGATATATTTTAGAGTGACCAATATAATATCCATGCTAAATTTTTAAACGTAATGGAATTGTACATCATCTTAAAATACCAAGAATAGCCCTTGTTAATTCATGGAGTCCTGTCATCTAGTGAATTAAATAAACTGTATTAAACATACTTTATTTGGCTAACAAGGCACTTGGCAAGAGAAAATGGCAGAGCAAAAGCAGATGGAGCACTGCGGAATGAAGGAGTTGGTGAGAAAGAGGTGTTTCGTTATATTTTTATGTTATTGAATGTGTTCTGGAAAGGTGCTTATGATTCCATTTCCGAGTCCTGATTCCTGTCATCTGCTGCCTTGCTGGGTAACCCAGGATGACACTGTCGTTGTTTAAAACATTAGTCTGTCAGTTTCGTAAACTTTCACAGACAGCTCTTTGGCATAGTTTCTGACTCACCAATGAGGTCTACATGGCTTTACAGTTGACATTGATTTGTTCCATTCCATCCTGACATCACGGCTTGTTCTTCCCAGATTTGTTGTACACTCTGCTCTAGGCTTCCAATTATTACTATGTCATTTGTGCCACTTTCCCTTCAGACTTGGCTTTGCAGCATGTCTCAGTGGTGTAAAGTTAACATTGCCAAGAGGTGTGGCCATAGAGTCAACTTGTCCATGCAAAATGGGAATTAAAAGTGATCGAAAAAAAAAGATCGCCCAGGCATACTTGATGATATTAATTGTTGGTCAGTACAGAGAGGCAAGACACCAGGCAGCAAGAACTCACCTACTGAGTGGGAAACCAGGACAGAGAAACCACAGTTCTGTACCTCAATCCTCTCCCAGGTAGAATATCTAAGGAAAAATTTACATGATTATAATGACCGTAATCTGCTTTCTTATTAAGTACTTCAGAACACTTGAACAGTCATTTTGCTCTGTTATTGCAAATATTGTCACTAAGTCAGACACTATCAAACCATTTAATCTTAGCCCCAGAAGAAATACAGCATTGCTGTTTCATTCTCATATTTTACATGTAGCGAACTCGATTGTGGTGGTGTTTGTGCATCTGAGAACCAGGTCTCATCTACAGACAGGAGGGGCCAGACATGCAAATAGTGAATGAAGTTTGGGGGCTATAGCGGGCCACGGGGGGACAGATAATTTGCTGAGACTCTGGCAGGAGCCAGTGGATATATTAGGCAGTGGTCAGTCGTAGGAAAGGAGGAGGGAAGAGGTAAAGGTGGAGCAGAGGGATCTATCAGGTAGATGACATCAGACAGGCTGAGCCTACCATCCAGCAGGAACAGAAATGGTGTGGAGAGGCAGAACATCCTCCCCAAGAAGGCTGAATGGTCCACAGAATGCTTCTGTACAGGCCCAGACCTAGAGAAGGGTTTCTGTCTATATTATTGACCCAGGGATTTGCTCAAAATAGAACTAGGTAGAACCCAAATCTCAGAAATAGAGGATGCAACAGGAAAATGACTGAAACTTGAGGCATGGGACTTCAGACAGTCTTTAAATCTTTCTAAACAGGAACATGACCAGCACCTTGGTGTGGGATATGGTTATGCTTGGAAGCAGAGCAGAGGGACCAACCTTTGCCACTAGAATATTCCAGCTCAGGGGTTCAGCAGATGGCACAAGGATCTGGAGTGTTTTAGGTTCACTCCGACTTTGAATGTCCTTCTTTGCCCTGAGCTTGCCAGGTTATTTTAGAAGATGATCTGATTGCCAAATAAAGAAGATGCATTGAATCCTTGTGTTAACCCCTGCTTCCTTGCCAAAATGGCAGTAAGACTTTTTAAAAAGGATGTAGGCCCCTAAACATAGAGGGTGGGTAAATAAAAAACCATATTCATCAAGTTTGAGAGGCTACCAATTTTTAGAGTTACTTAAAGCACTGTGAAGCAAGCAACAGTACTTCCAATAAACAGTCACACGCTATCAATTGCCATTCATCCCAATTCATGAGCTAGTAAACCCAGAGATACTAAAGTGTGAAAAATGTGTGACTTAGAATGGATAAAATAAGGTAGATGGACAAAGTGGGAAATGACTTATTATACCCAAGGGAATGGAGTTGTAAGCAGTGGGGCAAGTTAAATCATAGACCAGTTTACACAGGAATATCTCTCAAAGCACGGGGTGTGGGTGCCTGGGGCATGAAGTACAGCAATAAGCCCCAGAGATTGGCTGAACACTCACTTAGGTCCAGCTAGACCTCCAAATTCTCTACCCCACCATAGCAAAAACTAGAGGCATATTCTCTGGAGGGGGTGAAATTAAGTCTTTTGACTTGGGGACCAGAAAAAAAAGTGTTAAAAGTGGGATATTGAATACAGTTCTAAATTTTGAGACTCATCCCTCGTCAACCTTGCTCAGCTTTGTACAAAAAGAGCAGACAAATGTTTACGCTCAAAGCTGGAGCTAGGAAGAGCCTTTTCAGGGGATTCCCCATGATGTTCTGCACCCAGTGGTTCTCCTGGAAGGCACAGCTAATAAGCCCCACTCATGCAGGCACTCATACAAGAGGTCGGTTCTTTCACCCTGACACTCACACATGAGCAGACTGCCAGGGAAGTTGAGATACCTTCAAAAATATGTATTGAAAACAAACAGAAAATCATAAAATAGGAACTATGCAGAGAGGAGAAAACAAACATGACAACATTAATATTGTGGAGAAAGAAAAGAGATGATTTTTCATTCATAGAATAAATACCAGATGCTAATTAAAATATTCAAAGAATAAAAAGTAGCTCTGAGAATTTAAAAGCATATAATAGTAATGAATCATTCATTAGGGACTTACATGATTAAATTGAGGAACCTTTCCAGAAAGTAAAATAGAAGATAAAGAAACAGAACAAGATAAGAAAACTAAAGGAAGAAACCTTGAGGACTACATTTTAGCATTTGAATAACGAGAGTGGAAGAAAAAACAAGAGTAACAAGAAAAATTTAAAAGGAGGAAAAAAGCAATATAAAATTTTCAAAAGAATTGCTTAGAATAAACAATAGGTTTTTGATTAAAAGATCCCTAAATAAATAGATCACTAAATATGCATCAAAAATGTCTAAAAATAGAGGTATATCAAGACATGTTGCCACAAAACCTTAGAATACTAGGGACAAAGAGAAGATATAACATGTTTTCTGGGAGAAAGTAATAGCAGATTTCATTAAAAGAAAAAACTGAAAGTTTTCACACTTCTCAGCAGCAACATTGGAGAGTAGAAGATAATGAAGCAAAAAAAAATCACTCTCTCAAAACCCTAAAGTAAAATGGTTTCCAACCTAGAATTCTCTATTTCTTTACCCATTCCTATTATTCACTAAGTATGAGAGTAGAATAAAAACACGTAAAGATGTGCAGAGTGTCAAAACATAATGCTTCCCATTCATTCCATCTCTGTGTATCTGGAAAGACGTTTTCTGCCAAGAAAGGAAATAAAGTAGAAAAATGAAGACAACTTGTAGAGGAGACAGGAATCCACAGAAGAGATACATGAAGATGGAGACCCCAGAAGACAGCCGTGCAGAGAAGGCAGCCAGGCCAGATCGGAGCAGGTCAACAAACTCCAGGAGAGATTTCTTCAGTAGCTGATACTGACATGTTATTTCATGTGTTTGTGTTGAGAGAAGTTTTATACAAATTGGAGGACTTTGGGGTTTGATTAAGTCCGTAGACAACTGAGCAAAGGAACAAAAACCTCCAAGTTGTTAACTTAGGGAAAACAAAATGTATGTGAATGGAAATGAAACTGTACAAAAAATAGCACGTGCATCTTGTCTTAGTCTGTTCGGGTTGCTATAACCAAATACCATAAATTGCATTGCTTATAAACAGCTGAAACATTTATTAACAGTTCTGCGGACTGGGAAACACAAGATCATGGCGCAGGCAGATTCAGTGTCTGGTGAAGGCCCATTTTTTGGTTCATCTTATCACCTCCCAAAGGCCCTGACTCCTAATATCCTCAACTTGAGGGTTAGCATTTCAACAGACAAATCTTGGGCAGGATATGGAGACACAGGCATTTAGACCATAGAAGTGAAGAAGCCTCGGTAGTGTTAAGACTTAATAATTGTACATTTTTATGCTTCCTTAAATCTGGCTCCTACCATTCCAACGAATGCTATAGCACAAAGTTAAGTAATATTTATTGAAGGAAGTAATGAAACTATGAACATGAGTTTTTTATTTCAGTTTCATACTAAGTCCCCCCAAGAGAGTTTACATGCTTTTATCTACTTAAAAACATTTAATTAACTCCATTTAATTAAGCCAAATAAATCATTAATTTAGACTCTTTAGGAAAAGTTATAAAATATTTGATAATTTTTCTTGTAATAATCCCAATGTATTATTATATGTCTCAATAATGTGCTGTTCTAGGATGAAACCATTTAAATCTGGTCCTTTGTAAATTGTACTGAACTTTTGCATCATATTTCCAATGCTTTGATGAATATCTATGATCTCTTACATAAATTAATTTCCACAGAGTGGGAAGATTTAGGCTCTCTAACACTGCTCTGCTTTTTGTTATAACTTTTTTTTTTTTTTAACCATTGAATGTCCTCTGCAAACCAGCTACACTAAATTCCCATGAACTTAATGTCTCTGGGCAGTCTCTGTATAACATTTTTTAGAGCCTGATTTACATTACCACTGCTCCACCGGAATTACCCAGGAGAAGGCCATACTAGTGGTCCTTTGCCCCAGAATTACTCTTCTATTTATTTTCTTGGCTTCTATTGTTTCTTCTACCCTACAAATCTAGATAACCTTTAAAGATATTTCTTCTTCTTTCTTTACAGTCTCACCTTCACTGAATTAATTTAATAGTACATATTTACTTATAACCAGAAGTACGTTTTATTAAATATATTCACATACTTCTAATTTTCCAATTAACTTCTTGTGTACTCACCTGCCCTTATTAGCAACATCCCTCTCTTGAATGCTGCACCGTCTCAAATTTTCTAAGAAACTCAGCAGCTTATTTCTTCCTGAGAGGTCTGTCCTCCCTCAAACCCCAAACTATGTTAGAGATGGATGATGTCATCTTTCCAGTCACCCCACAGTTGAAGTACCCTCTAGTGCAGTGGAATCTCATCCATTCTTGTGAACGTGCTCTGTCTTCTCTAGATGCCGTTGGGCCACAAGAATGTCTTATACCAGGAAGACAAACCAATCCTCAGTTGAAAAATCAGTCAGTCATTCCAAGTTAGAGGACTTCCATTCTGGCTATTCTTGTTCCCATTCACAAGCTCAGTTATCAACTCTGAAGAGAATACCACTCCAGGGCAGGATGGTTACATCTTGATAGATCTCAGCCCCAGTGGTATGTCAAGGCCAAAACAGTTTTCCCTGTAAGCCATAGACCCTTGGCTTGGGGTAAGGTAGGAAATGATTACCTTGAGAGAGTTTACCCGCAGCAGTGCAGAAAGGAGGAATCCTGGCAGGGCCTGAGGCGTTAAGACAGTGCTGAGAGTCCAGGGAGTTCATGGGTCCAAATATCAGAAAGGCAATCTGCCCCTTCTCATATTCAGCAGACAACTGAGCATCCGTTGTATGTAAGGAAACTACCAGAGGCCAGGGAAAGAACCATCTGAAAGGATGTGAGGAAATTGTGCCTGGTACTCACAGAGAGCTGGGAATGTATGCCAGCACCCACCAGCCAAGCTGGGAGACCGCATAGTCCATGGGGAGTTGGGTCTCAGAAGTGTCTCGCCTTGGTAGGGCAGGATGATTAGCACTAGACTACATGCTATTCTGTTCCCCTTAACAAATCTAAAAGGCAAGGCTCAGAAGTGTCAAATTGCTTTTATATAACTTAATGTGCTTTATAACAGAGCAGAAGACAATTACAGGAATACAAAGCTATCCAGAACCCAAGAAGGTAAAGTGAAAATGTTTGTGTTGAAAGATTATCACATCTCCAGAGGAGCAGAAGATATGACCCAGACTGGGGAGAAAAAAAATCAATCAGCTGAAACTAGCACAGATGTTAGAATTAACAAAAAGATAATTAATGTAAGTATAGTCAGCATGTGCAAAAAGTTAAAGTCATGAAAGATACAAAAAAGATCCAAATGAAACTTCTAGAGCTGTTTGATTCATCAGTGTCTGAGATAAACCCACCCTGGATGGGATAAATGGTAGGTTAAGCATTGAAAAAGTAAAGCTTAGTTAACTCAAAGACACCAATAGAAACTACCCAAATGACATGCAAAAGGAAGAAAAAAAAAGGTTGAATTGCAAGAGAATCCATGAACTGTGGGACAATTCCAGGTGGCCTAAAATGCACTTAAATGGAGTCATCGAAGGAAAGGAAATAATGGAGAAGAGAAAAACAATTCATAAAGAAATAATGGCTTAAAATGTTCAGATATGATGGAATCTACAAAGCCAGAGATCCAAGCTCAGTAATCTAAGCATAAGAAACATGAAGAAAGCGACACCAAGCAACATGATCATCAAATTGCCCAGTGCTGCTGATGAAGAGAAAATCTTAAAAGCAGAGAAAAATTAAAAAGAAACACTATAGACATACAGAGAAATACAGTTAAGGATAACTGTATTTTTTTTGTTAGAGCAAAAATGTCTTCCAAAATGAGAGAACCAGGTACATACCTTTTTAAGGTCTGTCAAGACAGAAGACTTCTTTACCCAGGGAACTGCACCAGAAGAGCAACTCTAAGGTTTTTCCTTGAGAAGGAAGGAAAATAAAGCCAGATGCAAATACAGATCTACACGAATGGGTGAAGAATCCTGAAATCTGACTGCGTGCTAGGAAGGAAGGTCGCAAATGAGAAAGTCATCTCCCATTGTCACCCCTCCTGTGAGACTGACAAGAGGTAATGGAGAGGTCACAGCCTGAAGCACGGATGCCCAAGAGCAGCATCTGTCCTAGCAGAAGCCCCAGGTTTATGAATTCCGATGGCTGCACAGTTTCACCATGTTGAACTTCTATAACACAGGAAAGTGGGCAGCAAATTAAAGTACTTGAGATGCTGCAAAGAATGAATTTCCATCAGCCTGTGAGGAATTCTGTAGTGTCTTCGAGTATTATGTTGTTAAAAGTGTTATCAATTTAGAAGTATGAGTGGGCCCAGCACTTTGGGAGGTCGAGGCGGGCGGATCACGAGGTCAGAGTTTGAGACCAGCCTGGCCAATATGGTGAAACCCCATCTCTACTAAAAATATAAAAAAAATTAGCCGGGTGTTGTGGCAAGCACCTGTAGTCCCAGCTACTCAGGAGACTGAAGCAGAAGAATCTCTTGAACCCAGGAGGCAGAGGTTGCAGTGAGCTGAGATCACACCATTGCACTCCAGCCTGGGCGACAGAGCGAGTCTCCATCTCAAAAACAAAAAAGTATGAGTGGGTTTCCTGTTACACAGAGAGACTTAAGATGCAATATGTTAAGAAGTCTAGAAATGAAATTGCCAAAAAGAAAAAAAGCAGTAGAACTTTAAGAGAGAAGAAAAAGAAGTTAGATGCTTAAAATACATTCAGATGAGGTCTTACTAATTTCTTACCTATAATAACTTGATGCCCTTCAGAATATGTAAGAATAAAAGTTTGAGGTTAATAAAATGCTTCCTCAGTTTTAGCGCCTTAAATGGAAAATTAAGCTCTCATTTGCAAAGTGTCTTTTGCTTCGAGTCTCAAAATAATGTCAACATTTTAAAAAAAATCACCTATGGAAAAGAGCCAGGATAGTTTTAATGTAATAGGGGACACACCAGATTCTACTTTTTAAATATCTCATGCAAGAGTATCCTGGGGTAGCAAGTAAATAAAATCTTATGTTCTAGAAGGATACATTCCTGCAACTTTCTGAGTTTAAATTCTCCAAAACTGACTCCTAAGCTATTTTTCAGTATGAGAAAGCAAAAGCATTCTTGTTTCTCATCCCCAAAACATGACTGTTTAGATAATTTATTTTTTAAACGGTATTAAATGTGACATTGTAAAAACTTTCCTTGCCATTTCTTATTAAAATACATGATTTGCTCTGGTTATTTCTAGTTTTTAGAACACCTACGTGTATGGGAAAAGAAAGCATAAGTACTAAAATATGGTACAAAAGTCCTGTAGTTGGAACAGCTGAGATTTTTAAAGTTCTGATTGAATTTTTTGTTAACGTTTTTGACAGTGGATTTGAGGCAGTTTTGTAGAAGCATTTTTCTGTGGTTCAGTTGTCTATTTTTAAGGCGGTACATCAAATATCTCAAAGGTTATGCACTTAGTAATGAATCTGTATAGACTTGGTATCATTGTCCTGCTGGAATGCAAAGGTATGAAGAGTGCGGGTTATAAAGCATTATTTGCTTTAATCTATAGTATGTAAGTAATATGAAGAAAACGTTAGTATACAGTACAGAGTCGGCCAGAAGGCCAGTAGGGAATAAACATAATAGTCTAAAAGATAATTCAAAACTGAACTATTCTCTAATTAAATGCTATCCTTGTGGTGTCAGGAGTATTGGTATCTGCCGGGTGCTGACCATTTGACAAAGACAGTACAGTATAATTTTTCATGACAGTTTCTCCTTTAATCCTCATTTCCATCTTATTAAATAAGTATTTTAAGTCCGTTTTACAGAGAATGAAACATACTCACATGATAACTTATCCAAAGTCTCACACGGCCATCCGGCCACAAGTCTGTCACACCTTTGAATCCTAGTTTTATTACACATTTCTCAAATTTTGACATCTTGGAAAATCCTATTTTCCCCCTCCACCATCCTATCATTTTGGTCTGAATTTCACCTGTCATGTAGATGATTGAATTGATCTTATTGTGGATTTCTTTCAGGAATTACAGTTTGAAAGGCTGACCCGAGAGCTGGAGGCTGAACGGCAGATCGTAGCCAGCCAGCTGGAGCGATGCAAGCTGGGGTCCGAGACCGGCAGCATGAGCAGCATCAGGTACCAGCACTGCTCTGTTCATTGTGCTTTAAGTTGCCGCTGCGAGTAAATCGTGCTGTTTCTCTCCTTTCCAACCCGGCAGTGGAGTTGGAACGTTCATTCAAATGTTGGAAAGAAATTGTAACTGGCCTGATTTAAGATGTTCAGAAGGTGTCCAAAATGTCCTGATTTGTACTTGAAACTCTTTTAACAAAATTAATGCCTGCCCTGAATGCAAATTATACGTAATTTTAGACAAAGGGAGGCTTTGCATTCAGCCAGCTTGCTGGAAATCAGGAATTGCCAAGTCACAGTCTCCCAGTTTTGGTCTTTTTTTTTCTTTTCTACATGATCCAGAGTTCCAGTTTTCTGAAAGAAAAGTGAGAACATTCTGATGGAACCAGTATTGTTTGCTAATACATAATGCTAAGTTACAAAATTACCCCTTGAAGATTAACTGCATGTGCAATTCCCATGTGTAAAAATATTTACTCATTCATAAATATAAATGATTCTTCAATTAGTGATTAGCTTGAGATAATGAAATATATATTTTTAAAACCTATACTTTTTAGCCACTTGGCCACAAAATAAAATTATCCTCCTTAGAACCAGGCTTTCAGACAGGAAAATGTAAGTGTATATGTGCATATGTGTGTGAAAGAGACATAGGCTTAACTTCCATTTTTCAAAAACACTCTTGTTAGATGATGTATTTTGGGCACTCTACTGCATTTTTAGGGAGGAAACCAAAGCTGCTATAGCAAATAAAGTCCAACATTGCAGTGAACTTAACACAATAGTGGTTTGTTTCTCTCTAGGGTAACTGCCTGAGGATACTTCCTCTCCATATAGTGGCTCAGGACCCCTTTCTAACTTGATGGCCTTGCCATCCCCTATGGTTCCATCCTGAATTGTGTCGTCAGTTGCATCACTGCACTCAGAGTCCATTAGAGAATATCAGGCACATGACCCCTCATAGATGGAAGTGGGTCAGCGTCCTGGGGTCAGCAGCCACTCTGCAGAAGCAGGAACATGAACTTGGTGGACTCTTAGCCACCTGCTGCCGCAAAAGAATAAAAGTATCTTTGTATGCATTGCTCCAAAATATTTTATCTTTGTAAGAGTATAACTTTGTAATTGGAGCATTTCGTATTGGAGTCACATGCTATTAAACTTTTAACATTGCTTAGTTTTTTTTCTTTAAATAGAAAACACTGCACTCTGTGTTGTTAAGTGGGGTTAACCACATGGATGGAATATTATTTTTCATTACAAAACCTTATTTAGGATATGTGGAAGCATCTGCTTCTGCATCCAAATGTCTAGGTATATGTTGCTACAAATATGTACAACATGGTGTGTTAAACTCATCACAGACTTGCCTGAACATCCAGATTAACCAAAGCAGGATGGATAATGAAAATGAAAAGTCAATTGTGTTCACTTGAAGTTGGTTTTATAAGTTCGACTAATTGAAGGTGGTGAATTTAGGGAGAGAGAAAAATAATAGCTTTAAGTGTGTTTTTGCTTTACTACATCTAACTTTATACATGTGAAGAAGTTCCTGTTAAAGCTGAACCTCTGAAAAGCTAAGCTTGCCAGATTTTATAGGTCCATGTGTACCATTGAATTGACATCGACTTTGCTTTGAAGCCTGTTGTTTCACTATTGGTCTGATTTACCTTTTCAATTCATGTTCCTAATCTTTCTGTGTGACATTTTTCCATGCTGTACACCTTTTACATGATTTCACCCAAACCCAGCCCCTGAGAGGAACAGGTCTAGGGAACTTTGTAGTAACCTGTTAATCAATTTCCACTTCCTGATTGGACCATAAATGGACCTGACCAGACTGTGAGTAACCAGGCTCTTACTCTGGAGGATATGAAATAAGCAACCCCAAATCTGTGACATACAATAGTGGGTGCTTGGTAATGGTGGCCATAGTGGCTTGTGTGCTACTGGAGGACTCTGCAGTGGCAGTGAGCCTCCCAAGAGAGAAGCCATATGGCCCTGAAAGTCAGTGAGACCAGTTTAGTTTTCATTAGGACTGGCTGCCTTTCGTATGTTACATTTCATGAAGTTATCTGCTACCTTCCTAAAACCTGTCCTCTTCCATCATTTGATTTGTCTCAAGTTGATTTCATTTATTACATCAAAAGTGTCTTGAATAAAATACATCAGTGAATTCCAAAGTAGACAGAAAAATTATACCATGACAACTTTTGGTTCTTTACACTGTGTCTTGTATGTCTAGCTCACAGCTTATGATACATAATCAATAAATCTGTGTTAAACCTGTGCTAAATAATAGTGTTGAATGAAGATGACACTGCCTAATTATTTCCCTTTGCCGTGTATAATATCAGTCTTCATCAAGCTTAATTATTTCGTACTTTGGAAATCTTTAATGTATGAATCCGCATTTGTATAATACAAGCATTTACTGATGCTTCTCTGGAGAACAGCCAACACATAGCATAGCTTCCACTGTTTTTTTTTTTTTTTTTTTTCTCGTAACCTGCTTGTTTACTTGGCTTCAGCAATGCACCTTTAGAAATTCAAGTCTTCATTAAAGGTGATAGACTAACCTAGTTAGCACATCAAAAGGGATTTTTAAACAAAAATAGAATTTCAACAAATTTTTTTTAAAAAGAAAGCTATTTTAAAAGTCTTGTAATTGGTAATTTCGATGTTGATTCATGCCTTTCAATGATACTAGAGAGTGGGTAGAAGGGTTTCTTACAGGAAATGAAAGAAAATCCAGTCACAGTTGCCAGACATATTTGCATGTAACAGGTAGAAATGACTAATAAATATAATTGGGTTTTACCTCTGCTTTTGATGGTGATAGGAATTGCTCCATCCGACTCCCAAGATCTCTCTTTTTTTTTTTATTGAGATGGAATCTGGCTCTGTTGCCCAGGGTGGAGTGCAACTGTGGCACAGTCTGAGCTCACTGTAACCTCCCCCTCCCAGGTTCAAGTGATTTTCCTGCCTCAGCCTCCCGAGTAGCTGGAATTACAGCATGCACCACCACATCTGGCTAATTTTTTAAATATTTTTGGTAGAGACAGGGTTTCACCATGTTGGCCAGGCTGGTCTCCAACTCCTGACCTCAAGTGATCCACCCGCCTTGGCCTTCAAAAATGCTGGGACTATAGGAGGAAGCCACTGCACCCAGCCAAAGATTTCTTTCCAAGTAGTCACATCAACATTTCAATTAAAAAAAAATTTATCACTATGCAATTGAAATAGTCAACTTCCTAACAGTCCACCCAACAGTACAGGAGGATGCTAGGAATTTGGGGGACAGGGGATGTGGAGATATTTACTGCTGCAGCAGATCAGCTTTTGCACCTACCTCTCTAGGTTATAACTACCTGCAAATGGGAACATTATGATCTCTTCATCTCTTCACAGACTTGCCTAAACAGATTTCAGACCACTGAGTGATTGCCTAAGGGTTCTGAGTCATCTGGAAAGAAGTTACTGGTGCTTTTAATTAGAGCTAAAGGTTTACTTTGTACCTGATCTCTTTTCTGTCTAGGCTTTCCTCACCCAGAACCTATTTTCAGATCAAAAAGCTATTGGATTCTTCATCATTCCTAGAAACAGAGATTTTGGTTTCATTTTTTTCTCCGTGATTCTCAAGAACTATCCAGACTGGAGGCAGGAACATGATACAGATGATGCTTTTTATTTAGGATCATGATCAAGTCCTGCTTTATTTCAGATGATAATCAAGTCTGTCTTGGTAGCAGCCACCCTTCACCTCTGGCCAGTACAATGATCTGGCTCATGCTGGGCCCATGGCCCATTCCTCAGTCTCCAGGCCTGTCAATGAGGTGTTATCTGGCAGCTCAGTGAGCCATTCAGTCCTTGTCCAGGCTGAGGCCCCTGCCTGGAGACCTGCCTGAGTCCTTGCCCTTGTCATACTCTCTGTTGACCCCATAACAGCATTCAGACTCATCCCTTTGCGTGTATTCAGCCCAAGTTCATCCTCCACATGGTGTGAGTTAGATCTGCAGGATACATAAACCAGAACCATGTCTGTGAAGGCTGCTTCCCCCAGTTCTGCAATTCTATGAATGCGCCATGATTTCTCATTTCAGGGCCTATGATGCTTTCTTCCTAGAATATCCTTCCTCTTTAGCGTGGGTTACCTCTTCCTATGGATCCAGTGACCCAGTTAGGGCTCATGTCCTTCTGAATGTCTTCTTGATCAGCGCAGACTGGACTGTTTCTCTTCTTTGGCAGTCGTTGTAACTTAACAAAGCACTGGAGATGGGTTGGGGCTAATACTCCATTGACCCTTCTGTACGTGCCCTGCCACAGGATGTTTTAACCTTCGGTCAGAAAATGGGTGGAGATTTCTCCAAGTGTTAATGAAAATTTAAGGGCACCTAGCTAGATGCCCATTCATATTTCTTGATTTCCATAGACATCAGTAACATAATGGTAGAGAAATGAAATTCAAATCACAGTTGGACCTCTCTTATGAACATCTCTTAAAGGGGCCTTGACCCTTGGAAGACTGATGATGATGGTCCGGGTGATTTATGACAATAGTAACAATTATGAGGAGTGTGACTGACAATCCTATCTATGGACTGCTCCTAAATGAGATCTAACTCTTAGAAGACTTAATGCTGTTGAGAATGACGTTGATTTATGGCAATAATAACAATTATAAAGAGTGAGGCCAACATTTCCTTAGTGTTTACTGCAGGTTAGTACTCTGAAGAATTTTACATTTCGCCTCATTTCATGCTTATGGTAACCTTTTCAGTTAAGTGTCATCATCGTCTCCACTTTGTCAATGAGGAAGCCACAGCAGAGCAAGCCAGGAAGAATGGGTCCTTGGGAGGACATGGAGGAGTCTGGCAATGTGGGCCACACTGAGCAAAGTAGGTAGAGGCCGCAAGGGTTGGGGAATCAGACACAGCATGAGGGTGAGCATGCCTGCAGATGGCCTCTGTAGCTGGGTCGCTGGTAGTCTCAGGGCTTTGCTGAGGTAACATCTCTAACAGAGCTGGTACTGGGCATCGGAAGGCCATAGAGGGAGGGAGCTCCACTTGTCAGGTGTTCAGCAGTGAGGACATGGACTGTAACCCAAAGACAGCGGAGCCACAGCCCCCACTGAAGGAGAAAGATGGTGACAACAGCAGGCTGCTGAGAAGCAGACGGCAGTTCTGATGACATGCGCCCTGCCCTTGTGCACCCTCCAGCCACTCGTAGAAAGCACCGATGGGGAGAAGTATCTCAGGAGGCTGGGGAGGCAGGCAGGATATCATAACATGGAGACTTGCAGTGCTCTGGCCCTTGTGAATCCTCCAGGTAAGACCTGGGTGTGGAAGATAGAACAACAGCCATTTTACTATTCAAGGGATCACAGTTTAAAGCATCATGCTAAAAGCGTTTTATGTGGTACAAGCGGAGAGCATAGAATATTGGACTAAAATGGACTGTAGCAGGGGAGACATTTATTGTCTCAGCCTTAGTTAACATGAAGCCTGAAGGTAGACAGGGTTCTTTTCACTGGGTGTCTCAGTGGTGCCATGACCCTAAGTCAACCTCTCTGTGAGAACCCTAGCATTCACCTGATGGTTGTAAGGCACCACCATCTCACCTGTGAGCATGCAGAGCTGGAAGGGAAGGAAGGGACTTATATCCCATCTCTCTCTTTCTCTCTCTCTGTCTCTCTCTCTCTCTCTCTCTCTCTCTCTCTCTGTATGTGTGTGTGTGTGTGTGTGTGTATCTCCCACAATCCCCCCACACACGTGTCTAAATATATACGTATATACAACATAGCTCTATAGTATATTAATTATATAATTAATGATATATAATATGAAAATATATGAAAAATATTTACCAGAGGGCCTCACATGGCCAGGTATGGCCCAGGGGAAATCTTGTAAATTCCAGACTCCTCTACAGTGATTTTGCACAGTTATGCCCAAACCAAGTCACACATTTGGTAGCCAGAAAAGGGGGTGGTAGTGGTGCTAGTGTAGACCCAACAGCTCCCAATTACATGTTACCTACTTAGTCTGTGCAACTACTTGCAAGGTAAGTATTCTCACATCATATAGATGAGGAAACAGGCTTAGATGTTAAATAACTTCACCACTGCCACATAGACAGTAAGTGCATAGCTGGGATCTGGACCTCAGTCATAGGTTTCAAACTCCATGTTATTTTGCTCTAAGCTATAGGTTGACCCAGATCCTGACGACCTGAGTCCGACCCAGTACATATATATACCTGCCTATATATTCTCACAGGCCAGGTACAGTAGTTGACACCTGTAATCCTAGTGCTTTGAGAGACCAAGGCGGATGGATTGCTTCAGCCCAAGAGTGCGAGATTAGCTAGGGCAACATGGTGAAACTCCACCTCTACAAAAAAATACAAAAAATTAGCCTTGTGTGGTGGTGGTCTCTTGTAGTTCCAGCTACACTGGAGGCTAAGTTGGGAGGATCGCTTGAGTCCAAGAGGTCGTCAAGGCTGCAATGAGCTAAGATTGCACCACTGCACTCCAGCCTGGGTGACAGAGTGAGACCCTGTCTCAAATACACACACACACACACACACACACACAGACACACACACACACACATGCGCGCGCACACACACACACGTTTCTCACAAAGTATTGCCGTTATCTGTATTTAGGTGAATGTCTCTTTCCCTTGACTGTGAGCCCTTTCAGGATGGTGACCTTGACATGTTCATTCCTGAGTCCCCTGCACTAAGATGGTACCTGCTGTGGAACTTTTCCTCAGAAATACTTGTTAATTAACTAAAGGATGAGTGAAAAATTTCAAAATGTAGACTTGAGATTTGCACCATTTTCCATTAAACATTGTTTCTGAAACTAACCAACTTCACTATGGATATCTAGATTTATGGATTTCAGTCACCTCCTCCTTTGTTAATTATTGAAATAATTCCTCTGTTTTATTTGGAAATCACCTGTTAATATTTATGCCAAAGGGAAGCAACCTGTGCCCTTCCTAAAGAAAATGAACTGTTCTTTGGAATTTTCAGCCAGGCTAGTTCCCTCCTGGATTATCAAGAGATTCCAAATGTGTATGTCTCTTCAGTAACTCCCTCATTCCCAGCATGCTTCTAAGGATTATTAGCTGGAAGAAAATTTGGTGTTACTTGAGGGAGGCAGAATCCTAAGGTGTCCAGCAAGGTCCCATCATGACTTGGTTTTTGCAGACTGTATAATCCCAGGAATGTAAATATGCAGGGACCTCACTATCTTAAATAGGTTATTTGGTCTGACCTAATCACACAAGCCCTTTAAATCTGGGTCTAGAGGTCAGAGACAAAGGAAAATTCAGAAATTCAATCCAAACTAGAGAGTTTTGACACAAGATAAATTATCTGGTGCTGGCTTTGAAGATGGAGGGGCTTTGGGCACTAGCAACTCAGATGGTATCTATGTGCTAAGGAGGATCCTGAACTCACAGCCTGCAAGAAAACCAGAACCTCAGTCTGATGGCCCAAAGGAATTGAATTCAGACAATAACCTGCAAGAACTTGAAAGGGGATCATTCCCCAGAACCTGCATAAGAGAAAGTAGCCCTGTAGAAGTTTTGACGATAGCCTTGTAAAACTCTGAACAGATAACCCTGCCAAGTCTGAACTAAAAAAAAACTTACAAAACTGTTAGCTAAAACAATGAATGTTGTTGTTGGTAATTGGTTATGCAATGATAGAAAAGTAATACAATGCTTTGTAATTGGTCATGTTAGATATATAGTACAAAAAGCTGAATTATAAAAGTTTTTGAAAGAAAATAAATTTTATTCTGTGACAATATTTGTTCCTTTCAAAAGTTTAATTTATATATAGCCTATTTTATTTTTCAGGCATATATGCATGCATTTGGACTCAAAAGCTCATCTGTAGCTTTGATTCTGAGAAGTGGAAGAATCTGAATCTGAAGTAGAGTGATGTTTTACTGTAGAATAAGGACAACTAAATGAAGCAATCATCTTTACCCTATAATCTATAATTTAGATTCCCAAGATGTTGGTTGATGTTAACTATATTTGAAAAGATAAAATGTAATAAATATTAGCAGTTGCTTGCTACACATAAGGAAGTTCTTTCTTTCCTTCCCATCTTTGAACTATTGAATTTTTTGCAAAGAGAAGTTTCCACCAAAGTCTGCCATACTTTGGAGATTAGAGTGCACAAGTTATGCAGATTATAAATACTATCAAAGGTCATTCTGTCTATTAGCTAACTTTCATGAGCCCAAATGCCAACAGTTCTACAAATAGAGTCTAAAAATCTTTTCCACACGTACAAAAAAAGTCAGACTTACTGTAAGGAAGAGGCTGATTTATGGTTAATATATTAATAGTTAACAGTATTTAGTGAAGAAACAGAAGCCAGTGGTCACATACATTTAGTGAGAGTGAAATTTATTTCTTCAAAAGTGTGATTAGTGAATTTTTTTAAGGAAATACATCATATAGGAATATTGTTTCACAAAATAAGACATTTTATGTATTTTCATTATCTTTTGCAGGATGCAATATTGAAATAATTTGATTTGTTCTTTTTACAATAAAGAAGTAATAAATTTGCCAAAATATTTATTTTTGGAAACCGGACATCTTATATATTGAAATATCTGCTTTTTACTGTTTATCAGCTATAGCCATAGGAATTTATGTCCTTACCATAGTGAGTACACGTTTGCCAGCTGGAAAAAAAAAAAAAAGGTAGATTGCTTTTGGATCATTTTTTTGAAATTTTTTTTATTAAATATAATTTCTGTTTTAAAGTTAGGGAGTAACTGTTAGTTTTCATGCTAGGAAATAATTATTTCTCATGAGGCTAAATTATTACTGCTCCAGCAAAGTTGTACTAATTTATTTAAACAAGACAATGAGTTTATTGAATCGTCATTCAGAATTAACATTGCAGTAGTCATTTCCAAAGTCTTTGAGAATGTCTGCTTCAGTACAAAACCAGAAGAACAAATTAAAGGGACTATAGACATATTTTGGAGACTTTTCAGCATTGCCAATTTTTTTTCAAGTTTTTCTGTCTTTGTTTTCTTCCAATTTAAATTCCAGAGCAGAAACCTCCCTCACAAATATTCCTAATTCTAAAGTCCCTTTACGAATCATTGTTCTTGTCATAACCTCTTTATTCTTTCACATTATTTCTGTTTTTTTTTTAAATTTTAACTTCATGCCTTTTAATACTGAGATTATTCCTTTAACATTTCCTCTTACAGTTTTTCTTTTTTCCTCATAAAGCAGGCGAGATATTCTAGGATACTTTCTGGGTCCTCAAGATTCATCTCCATGCTTCCCAAGCATCATCAAATTTCTGGTCAGGTTTCCATTCTCTTTCTCCTCCCAAATAGCAGGAGCATTTACAGCGATTGCTCCTTTAACAGAGAAGTTCTTATTCCTCTAACCCTCTCTTTTTTTGTTGTTATCAGCCCTCTGAGCCTTTTTCATCTAGCCAGGAGTCCAAGGTCACTCTACTGAGCCAGGTCTATCTAGTACCCAGCTTTCTTTGATCTCCTAATCCTGAAGGAAAATTTACAGCCTGGATTAAAGGTGCTGCCTCCTATACTAAGGCTGTGCTGAGCCTTGTCAACTGCTAGAACTAGGTGTCTGTTTCTCCTCTGTTTCCTTAGCTAGTCTATAAGTAATTTCTCCAGGACGGGGATAACAAGCATATGCCAAACCAATGGCCAGCACACAGAAACTGTTCAATCAGTACAGAATGAATAAATGAATGAACAAATGAATGCATATACAGTAATTTTATTACTGTTCTTATCTCATTGGTATTGTTTTGACAAAATAAGCAGTCATATTAATCTATAAGTTCTTCTATCTTTATATCTTCCAGCATACATACTCTCTATTGTATTATTTTTCTGTTATATATATTTTATATATATTATATATTTAGATATATTTTACATATATCTAATTGATCTATACAATACATTAGGTAGTATATATAGTGTTCTGACTTAGCTAGATGATAATATTACATTTTGATATTCATCTTACTTAGTTTTCATGAAAATATCTGCTTGTGGTAACTTGGATTCCAGGGCCAAATACCTTGATGTACTCCGAATGTGGAACTATGGTTGACTTAGTCTCGTACTTTCACTCTGTTCTTAAGAAAGGGTGATAATAGTTCTAACAATAGTAATGACAGTAATTATTTTATTTTATTTTATTAATTAATTTTTTTTTGAGACAGTCTCACTCTGTTGCCCAGACTGGAATGCAGTGGCATGATCTCGGCTCACTGCCACCTCTGCCTCCTGGGTTCAAGCACTTCTCTGCCTCAGCCTCCTGAGTAGCTGTGGTTACAGGTGCCCACCACCGTGCCTGGCTAATTTTTTTATATTTTCAGTAGAGATGGGGTTTCACAGTCTTGGCCAGGATGGTCTGGAACTCCTGACTTCGTGATCCACCTGTCTTGGCCTCCCAAAATGCTGGGATTACAGGTGAGAGCCCCCGTGCTTGGCCATTAATTGCATAATTATTATTTAAATTATTAATAATATTATTAAAATTATTATTATCTCAGTTTACTGAGCAGTTTCCCTAGGCCAGGCCCAACATTAAATGAGTTAGCTAGATTATCCCATGTCATCCTAATTAACCCTTTAAGTCTTATTGTTTTTATTTTGTAGATAAGAACACTGAGATATAGAGAAAAAAATTCACTGTGTATAAATTCGATGGTGTCTAAACATTGATTTCTGAACCTAGGCATCTGTACTCCCCAAGCACATGCATTAAAATGTCATACCACAAGGCTGTCATTCAGTCTAACACAGTATCTTGAATTGTGCTGTAAACAGCCATCTAAATGTCTCTCATCTGTTTTCACCCTAGGGGTGCCAACATTCTTGAACTGATATTCTGCTTCTTTTCCTTTGCATACACTGCAGTGATTATAGTTGTTTTGAGATTCCTCATCAAAATATATTTCTGAGATTTGTTTTTATGCAAATTAAGTAAAGGGCATAAGAGTATATGTTATCATTAGTATAAATACCTTCATATTAACTCTTGCAAATTGCCAGTTGACAAATTATACTAATATTCTTGTATATGAAATACCAGTTATCATATTAAGCAAATAATTGTTCTAAATTTATTTGAGAATAATAAATAGTCAGCTTTTCTAAGAATTTGATGTAGGGCTTTAGAAAGATTGAATACTTTATGCCTATAATTATTTGACATATTTCTTATATCAATTACTGTATTTTAACACATTTGTATCAATTTTGAGGCCTGGTTTCATTCCTAAATGTCATCTCACCTCAAAAAGCTAATATGAGTGTTATATCTAAAGATAATCAATAAACAAATTTTATTTAGAAGAATTGTAGTATAAAACAGATATTTTACAAAAACTAACTCTAATGAATTTTGAAATTTAGTATTTGGATCTGTGGAGAACTGGGAATCTTTAAAAATTTATTTAGGATAGAAAATTCTTTATATTTTCTTTATCTTCTTCCTAGACCTTTTTATTTATTTATTTATTTATTTATTTATTTGAGACGGAGTCTCACTCTGTCACCAGGCTGGAGTGCAGTGGTGAAATCTCGGCTCACTGCAGCCTCCACCTCCTGGGTTCAAGCGATTCTCCTGCCTCAGCTTCCTGAATATCTGGTACTACAGGCGCGCATCACCACGCTCAGCTAATTTTTGTATTTTTAGTAGAGATGGGGTTTCACCATGTTGGCTAGGATGGTCTCAATCTCTTGACCTAGTGATCCGCCTGCCTCGGTGTCCCAAAATGCTGGAATTACAGGCGTGAGATACCATGTCTGGCTCTTTGAGCTTTTTCAAACTCATAGATCCAAAACATGGAGTTTGTAATTCCATAAACTATAAATTTCATAAATTATAAATTTCATAATTATATAAATTTTATAAATAATAAATTTCATAAATTATAAATTTCATTGTTGTGTTTTTATTGTATTTTCTAGCTTTGCCTTGAAATATTGTCATAATTTCGCCTATATTTATTTCTTTCATCTATAAAAATGAGTATAATGCACTTCTATAAATTTGCAATAGTTAAATGAGAAATGTAAGTTAACTATCTCACATACCAACTGTTGTGAGTGAATCATGTATATTTTCCCTTTTTGGTGAATACAAAGAAGATCTTTCATTGATGTCTCCTTCCTAATTTATCTACAAAAGATTATAAAATTGTTCCTCTCACTGTGGGCTACAAAGATGTATTAGAGTAGTACCACGTTTGTTTCCTTCATAATATAGACTAGACAACCACACAGAAATTTGACAAGATGAGATGGAAGAAAGCTTAAATCAGTTTCCCTTTCACGCAGGCCACCTTAATAGGTCTCCATACCCATGCTGGAACTGAAGATGAGATTTTTTATATTGTGTGATAGTAAAAAGAAGAGTGATAGTGCAATAATAACAAATATATAATAGGAAGTGCACAATAAATTAATATTTAGAAGCCAATGACTCTTTGAATAGATATTCTTCAAACAGCAAACAGCAAGAGATGAATAGATTGCCGAAATCATGCATGCTCATTCCTCTCCCTGCTGTGTATAAGTGTGTAAATATGACAAGAAGTAGAAAGGCATTTGTGTCTGCCTCATATCCACTCTGTCTTCCTTCAGATGCTGATAGTCCAAAAGCCTTTACCAAGCTATATGTTCATAGTTGTTTGTTTGTTTATGGTCATTATAGAATATTGGAAACCAGTGATATTTCAGCCAACAAACTAACAATGGGCATTTGACATACTTCAGAGGAAAGTCAGTGGAAATGTCAGTCCTCAACCTTGGGATGACTTCAGCTTGTTGACTGTCATGAACATGATTCCAAGTGTTCAAATTATTTGGATGGAAAAGGAATGGGGGTATAGCAGAAAGAGTGTTGTAGTGAGTACTAGAAGATCGTGGTCTTGGCAGTAACACATATAAGGTGTGACTTGGAGGAAGTCATTTGGATTTCTGTATCTCAGTTTCCTCACCTATAACTTAGGAAACAAGAAGACCCTTGATTTTTCCCAGTGCTCCACTCTGGTACTGTTAGTCTGAATATTTTAGGATGGGGCCATTACTTGAACTTATGTAAGGAAGTAATGAGATTTGGTACTTTAAAGGAAAGCAGATGAATTATCTATAAATTTATTTTTTTTTAAATATAGAAATATCCTGTTAGGTCAAGGCATGGACTTTATATGAGGAAAAACACAGTTTAAAAGAAGTTTGTAAGTATACTGTAAATTGCCTCAGATGGTCTGGATGTTTTCTAATTTGATTAAAACTTGAGCAAAAGATAAGGAACTAGGATAGTGTTTTAAACTGAGAGATACCTAAGAGATGAAGAGCATAATGTGGCTCTTGCCCTCTGGAGTTTTACTATCAAATAAAAGAGGCAGCAGGGCGAGGTGGCTCAGGCTTGTAATCTCAGTTGTTTGGGAGGCCAAAGTCAGGGGATCACCTGAGGACAGGAGTTCGAGACCAGCCTGGGCAACATGGCAAAAACTCATCTCTATCAAAAATACAAAAAACGCCGGGTGTGGTGGCTCATGCCTATAATTCCAGCATTTTGGGAGGCCAAGGCGGATGGATCATTTGAGGCCAGGAGTTCGAAAGCAGCCTGGCCAACATGGTGAAACCATGTCTCTACTGAAAATATTAAAAAGGTAGTGGGGCGTAGAGGCGGGCACCTGTAATCCCAGCTACTTGAGAGGCTGAGGCAGGAGAATAGCTTGAACCTGGGAGGTGGAGGTTGCAGTGAGCTGAGATCATGCTGTTGCACTCCAGCCTGATTAACAAGAGTAAAACTCCATCTCCAAAAAACAAACAAACAATAAAAACCAAACAAACATAAAAAGCTGGGCATGGTGGCACGCACCTGTGGTCCCAGCTACTCGGGAGTTTGAGGTGGGAGGGAAAGATTGCAGTGACCCATAACTGCATGACCGCACTCCAGGCCGGGGAAGCAGAGTGAGACCCCATCTCAAAAAAAAAAAAGACACAAAAATGCTAAAACATGATAAAATATGTTGCTGCTGTGAAGAAAACAGGAAGTCATGCTGGGTTGACTAACAAATGGATATTTCTTTGTCAGGGGTACAAAACATTGGCAGGAAAAGGAATGGGGTAAAGGCGTTGCTCAGAGGGAAAGGCAGTCAAAAGACAGGCCGCTATTTGGGATCAGTGTGGTTGAAATGGAGTCCATGGGGTACGCTGCTATTGGGTAAGGATGGGGACTGAGCATACCGAGTCTGTGAGTGGCCATGTACTACGCATCACGGTAGAGACTTTGCATGTTGCTGAGTAGGCAATAGAGGGCCCAAGAGGAGGGATGGAAGCCCAGGGAGGCTGGTCCACAGTGCATGTTAGGGAGGGTGACCTTGCCCAGGAAATAGGTCAGAAAAATTTCACCCAAGTTAATGAGTAGTTCTGGAGGCAGAGCTAGGGCTGAGAAGATCTGGAGACTCACTTGTGTCAAAGGACACAGGGCAGGATTGGGAAGCTATTACTTACTTCAAAAAAACATTTAACAAACATTTGATAGGCTAATCCAATATTATGGGCTTAACTTTTACCACAGCCATTCCCCATTTTGAACAAGAACTCTTTGATTCTTAAAAAATTTTCATCCTATGTGAATGTATTCTAATTCCCTTTTATCCAGGAGAAACTATCATAGAATTGTAAATTTCGGAGATTGCTGTGTTAGCAGCAGGCAGTGAAGATGTCGCCTAATGGGTTGACGGTAACGCTGTAATCATAAGCCTGTCTTCTCACACATCTGTTTGTTTAGTACCTCAAGAGCTGAGGAAGTTTAAAAATTGTCACACATTGTTGCTTTGTCTTGTGCACTTATTTGAGAATGAGACTCTCAGCAAGATTTTATTGAAAAGATCTGTCCAAGGAATTGACTGCCAACTTTCCTCGAAATTTAGCAATTAACCTTCTCTCCCTAATGTGGGAATGATGGCATCCACCTGTTGGGAACTCATTGTCATTTTGACATGCCTCATTTAAGATAAAGAGTTTAATTCTGTCTTTTGGACTCATGTATTGCTTGTCATATCATAAATGCCGAACAAATTCTGAAGCTGTCACTTAGGAGGTAGCTAGGGCGGTGGTGAAGACAGTGGAGTTTGGAACCATAGACTTTGAGATTTGAATCTCAGCTCTGCATAGTACTAGTGATGTGTCATTGGGAAATATACTGGTAAACCTTATTTATCTATTTGTAAATTTGGGAGAATAACACTTACCTCAGAAATCTGTTATAAGCATGAATGTAGAAGTGTTTTCAAACGATTAGCATAGTGTCAGGCACTGAGAAGGTATTCCATACATGTGGGTTGTTCTTAAGTAATTAATTTACATAAACATCTTTACAACGTGTTACATGCATGAGTAGATAGGAAATGCCCTGATTTTTTTAATAGATACATTATTTACTTAAGGCTTTCCTTCTTTCTTTTACTTAGTGGATGATAATGATGATACCAAGTTAGGTAAAGACAAGTATTATAGCTGTTGCCAAAGAACACCATGGTAGAGTAATGTACTTAAATTAATATGTAGTAATATATACATGATAACATAGCTGTGTTATGTGAACATATCACACTGCTTAGCCCACAGTCTCATCGCCAGGAAAAAGGCAATGCCCTCAGGTGGATAGTTGCTCAAGGCCCCTGCAATCTTGAGGTCCATGTTCTACCCCAATAAGCTTCATTTAATTCCTCTGTAACCTGGTACTAGAAAAGAATTTTACCAAGGGGAGTAATGTGGGAATAGAGAAAATCCTCAGTGTTACCCAAACATTGGAGTTGTTTGAATGTGTTGAAAGCCTGTGGGTATTTGAGGGATTATGGAAATGGATGGCATTCTCCAGAATGTGCATCTAAAATCTGGAGTCTGCCTGTGGCAGGTAAGTGGATGCTGGGGTCAGACAATCAGGGACAGATGCATAGGAGCGTGAGTTTGTGCAATATTCTGCTCTGATGAAAAGGAGGGAGAAATCTCATTCCTCCATCCATTCGTTTGTTCATTCAACACATAAATTGTGGACGTACTATGTGTCACACAGTGTTACAGACACTGAGGATATAGATCTGGGTAAGAAAAACAAATTGCCTGCCGTTAAGCAACCTATAGTCTTTCTGCTACCTTAAGTGCATACCTTAACAGGGATGATAGCAAGACCTCGCCCTGGTTAAAAATCCCTTCCTGGGTATCTATAACAATACATATATCAAACTAACCCTCCTGTGCAAGACAGGCCAATTAATACTAAGATAAAGCAGCAAGGGCAAGATCAAAATTCAAGAGAAGAAATTAAATTTAAATTAACTCTCTTTTAGTTAAACTACCTTTTTGGGTAGGGATGCGGAAGTGTATTTTAAGCTTCAACTGGACCACTTCAAACAGCTGTTATGTTTGGCTAATGAAGTCGCATTCCAGAGGGAGAAAATCAGAACTTAGTTTCATGTGCAGATCTTGGAGTCGGAACAAAGAAATAATAAACTGATAAAGAAATGAATCTCCATAGAATGTTTAAAACATTTAAAGAAATATTGACAACTGCAAAATAAGGGAATTTTAAGAAATGAAATATAAAGGAACCTGTGGTGTTTCTGTTAAAGGATTGCATTTACCATTTTACACAGAAGATTTAACTTGCCTCATTGTTCCCGGGGAAAATGGTTATATTTTAAGTCAGAAAAGTAGAAAATCAAATATATCTCTGAGGTGCTAATTGGACTCAATGATAAGATACTTACAAATAAAAGTATTATATTATACTGAACTACATGATAGACTATTTTTAAAATGTCATTGATGAATAGGGCTCTAATTATAAAGCAAAGAGAATTTGTTTGAGATTATGCTATACAAATATAATTTTCAGAAACAAATCTCATATTTTAAGATAGCATAGCATACATAATATAATGAAATCTGTGATATGTGCAATTGCAAATATGCAGTATTTGCATATTCATGGTTTCAAAAAATGCCATAACTGTGTGGAAGAAATAGAATTTGACCAATAGTTGTTGGAGAGTCCTCTAGGCCCCTTCCTCATTGTCTCTCTCCCACCATATCAATGGTAAACAGTTTTCACAATTTTGTGTTTATTTTACCCTTGAAGTTTTACATTTTCTCACACCTATGCATCCTAATGAGTAAAGTATTACTTGGTTTGCCTGATTTTAAATTTTACATAAATATGTTATATATTCTTTGCACCTTGCTTTTCACTGCACTCTACACAGATTTGCCCATGGTGTCGTGGGTGCTGGTAGTTCATGCATTTTTTCTTTTTTTCACTGATGCCTCCTGCTCCATCATTTGAATATGCCACAGGGTATTTACATTTTCTCCTGAGAGCATTTGCAGAGTTTGCAGGGTTTTCTTCTGCAAACATATAGCTAGGGACATTGTCATATGAGTCTCCTTGTGTGAGTGCACACGTGGTTTCTTGGGCGGTCATGGAAGGGAAATGACTGGGTTGCAGGACTGGAACATCTTCAACTTCATAATACTAAAGAACTTTCCAAAGTACTTGTGCAAATTTACATTCCAACTGGCGATATGTAATCCATTGCTCCACATATTCAGCAAAACTTAACATTTTCCTAATTATTTTGGTGCTGTTTTTGCAAATCCGGTGAGTTTGAAGTTTGCATTTCCCTGATGTAGGCGTTATTAGCACTTTTTGTACACTTATGACTTACTCATGTCTATTCTTCGATTAAATGCCTATTCATGTCTTTAGCATCTTTCTCTACTGTTGGTTGGTCTGTTTTTTTAGTTATTTTAATTTTGAATCTATTTGAATACCAATCTGTTTTAAATATTTTAATCTGCAAAACTAACAGATTAGTATTCAAATAGATATATTTTCCCTATAGTGTCTTTTGATGAACAGAATGCTTGGTTTTAATGTTATGTTGATCAGTCCTGTTTAAGAAATACTTAAACAATTTTAAGAATTAAAACAACATTTAAATAATTTCCTATGATTTATTCTGTGAATTGTAAAGCTATATCTTTTTACATTAAAATCTTTTTTTTTTTTTTTTTTTTTTTTTGAGACTGAATCTCACTACTGTCACCCAGGCCAGAGTGCGGTGGCATGATTGATCTCAGCTCACTATAACCTCTGCCTCCAGGGTTAAAGTGATTCTCCTGCCTCAGCCTCCTGAGTAGCTGGGATTATAGGTGCCTGCTACCATACCCAGCTAATTTTGTATTTTTAGTAGAGACAGGGTTTCGCCATGTTGGCCAGGCTGGTCTCGAACTCTTGACCTAAGATGATCTACCCATTTTGGTCTCCCAAAAATGCTGGGATTACAGGTGTGAGCCACTGCACCTGGCCTACATTAAAATCTTTAATCTATTTTTCACTGATTTTTTTTAGCATATTAGGATACATAGGTTCAATTCGTTTCATGTAAAATAGCTCTTTTAATACCTGCTATTGAGCAGACTGTCATTTGTCTCATAAGCTGCAATACCATATTTGTCGTGTGTCAGTTTTTCACATATGTGAAGTCTATTTCTGAGAAATTGGGGAAGAATTACAGCTTAATGATTTTGAGTGTTCTCATTCATGATCTTAATGTCCATTTATTTAATTCTTTTAAAATGTTATTCAATGAAATTTAGACATTTTTCCTTAAAGGTTTTGTACTATTTGTTGTTTCATTCGTTGCTAGGCTCCACAGAGTTTTTGTTTCTCTTGGAAATGTTCTTTTATTTTTATTTATTTCTTTTTTGAGATGGAGTTTCACTCTTGTTGCCCAGGCTGGAGTGCAATGGCACGATCTTGGCTCACTGCAACCTCTACCTTCCGGGTTCCAGCAATTCTCCTGCCTCAGCCTCCTGAGTAGCTGGGATTACAGGCATGCATCGCCATACCTGGCTAATTTTTGTATTTTTAATAGAGATGTGGTTTCACCACATTGACCAGGCTGGTCTAGAACTCCTGACCTCAGGTGATCCACCTGCCTCAGCCTCCCAAAGTGCTGAGATTACAGGTGTGAGCCAACATGCCTAGCTGGATTTTTTTTTTTAATAAGAGACATCTTCTAAGAATTTCTGTGTTATATAGAAGTGCAGTTGATTTTTTTTGTATTGACCTGATACCAAGCAAAGTTACTAAACTTTCTGATTACCTCTAGTAATTTGTAGACTTCTTTAGGGTTTTTATATAAGCAAACTGTGAAAATTACTATATTATGTCTTCTTCTAAAGTCTTACAATTTTTGTTTTGTTTTGTCTTTTTGTACTGTTAAGAAATGGGTGAGAGTAGACAATCTTTTTTAGTTAATGGAATTACATTAATCTTTATCATTAAAAGAACTGCTGCAAGGCTTTTTTTTTTAAATAAAAAAAAAAGCTCTATTGAGATCTAAATCAAATATTATGCAGTTCACCCATTTAAATATAAAATTTAATTGTTTTTAATATATTCTCAGATTCTTATAACCATCACCACAGTCCATTTTAGAACATTTTCATCACCCTAAAAGAAACTCCAAGTTCTTCTAGCCCTAGACTTTCCATCTCTATGTGTCTGTTGTGGACATTTCATGTACATGGAATCATATAATATGTGATATTTTATTATTGGCCCCGTTTCACTTAGCATAATGTTTTCAAGGTTCATCAATGTTGTGCCAAATAGAAGGACTTAATATTTAGTTGCCAAACAATATACCATTGTATGGATAAATAATACTTAATGACATAAGTATGTATGGATGTATATGAATAAGTATGTATGGAGAATTTATACTTTAATGACATAAATCCACTTGTCAGTTGGTGGACATTTGGATTGTTTTCACTTTTTAGATATTATGAATAATAGCTAAACAAGCAGAATTGCTTGGTCACTTTATGTTTAATGTAGCTTATTTATCTATCTATCTATCTATCTATCTATCTATCTATCTATCTATCTATCTATTTATTTATTGAGACAGTCTTGCTCTGTCGCCCAGGCTGGAGTGCAATGGCACCATCTCAGCTGACTGCAACTTCCGCCTCCCAGGTTCAAACAATTCTCCTGCCTCAGCCTCCAAAGTAGCTGGGTTACAGGCATGTGCCACCATGCCCAGCTAATTTTTTGCATTTTTAGTAGAGACGGGGTGTGACCAGGCTGCTCGAACTCCTGAACGCAGGTGTTCCACCCACCTTGGCCTCCTAAAGTGCTGGGATTACAGGCATTAGCCACTTTGCCCAGCCAAATGTAGATTTTCTATAGGCCTATTTTATCTGGTTTAAGTCATTCTTTTTATTGATTGATTGATTGAGATAGATTCTAACTCTCACCCCGGCTGGAGTGCCGTGGCATAATCTCCATTCACTGCAACCTCCACCTCCCAGGTTCAAGCGATTCTCCTTCCTCAGCCTCCCTGGTAGCTGGGATTACAGGTGCCTGACACCACACCCATCTAATTTTTGTATTTTTAGTAGAAAGGGGGATTTCACTATGTTGCCCAGGCTGGTCTCGAACTCCTGACCTCAAGTGATCCACCTACCTCAGCCTCCCAAAATGCTGGGATTACAGGCATCAGCCACCATGCCCAGCCCTCAGATCATTCCTTTTAATTGCTGATTTGCTAAGTGTTTCATCATAAAGAACTATTCAGTTTTAGTTATTGCACATATCAATAGTTCATTCCTTTTTTTTGCTGAGTAGTATTCCATTGTGAGGATGTAACACAATTTGCATATTCATTTACCAGTTGATGCACAATTGAATTGTTTATAGTTTTTGCTATTTAGAAATAAAGCTGTCGTGAACAAGCATTTGTATGATTTAACTGTTACTTTGTTCTTGAGTAAATACCTAGTTGTGGCATGGTTTTGTCATATGAAGTGTATATACTTAACCTTTTAAGAAAACTGCCAAATTACTTCCCAAAGTGGTTGTACTGTTTTCTAATCCTATCAGCAGCATATCAGTGTTCTATTAAGTTGTTTCTAATATGCCACTTTGAGCTCTATTTATTCATTTCTAGAAGTTCAATTTGTTCGTATTCAAATCTGTCTTGGAATATTGGAAGATCCCTTCATTTTAATTTTAAAGTCTCCTTTATATTTTAAGTATATTATATATGCTTTTCCCATTTTTTTGCATATGATAATTATACACTCTTCAATCTCCTTCACTTTGATTTTATTTATTGCTTTTAATGACAGCCTGCTCACTGAGGCATTTTTTTCTCATGTGTGTAAGATTTTTGATTGTGGATTCATGTTCCTCGTAACATATTTATGGGAAGTACATGAGGTCGGAGTTTAAGGTATGGTCTCTCAAGAAAGATGTATCTTTCATTCTGCCAAGTGCGAAGGCATCTTGCTGACTTAGGACCACTTTGAACTAAATTGTTGGTCTGTGTTGGGTAGAGCATCATAAGTAATGTAAACAGGGCATTAAACCCCCGTAAGTAAAGACTCTTCTGTTTTGAAATGCCTATGACTCTCCTTTATGTTTAGATTGAGTTATTAATTGAATGGAATTCCATTAATCTTTATCATTAAAGCAACAGCTTTACTGAGATATAGTTTATATGCCATGCAATTCACCCATTTAAGTGTAAACTTTAATGATTTCAGTAGCTCCAGTACATACTTATGGCTTTAAACAGAAGTTGACATATTTCATTATATTATCAATGAATGGATAAAATACAGTAAAACAAAACAAGACAACAAGAAACCATCAGACTATCTAGTTGTCACAAACATGAACTATACAAGCTGTATCAGGCGCTTTTTATCTGTAGGTACCTATATGTAGTTAGAAGGAATGTCTTCCACCCTGAAGCCTTGCAGGGTCTCCCTTACATCAAGGAGTGCCTGTATCTGTGGAGAACACTTACCTTAAGTCGAGAGGATACTGCCATAACCTTTCTGATTAGTTCCTGTTATAGTTCCAACCAAATGTAGCAGAGCCTGGACTGTTTGCAGTCTTCATCAACATAGAACATGATGAGAGGACCCTGCCCATATTGGTTGTCCCTCAACAATTTTTAAAGCTAGACCTGAAAGGCATGAGACGATTTTAACTGCAGTTGATTGAGCTGTCACATAGATGAGAGTTGATTCCACTTACCTGCAATACTCTTCTTTGTTGTTCCTGGAGCACAGGCAGAAGAGGTGCACACAAGTTTATTCAATGGCAGACAATCCAGTGTCCTTATATACGGCTTCAGATTTTAATGTGAAGATTTGATGTTAATAAATGAGAGTATAACATTCAGAAATGAAGTTCAGGGATATCCTGTGCCTTCCCCCTCCTGGCATCCCCAAAAGTGTAGCCTTCTTTTCCTGTTGCTGTGGGTTTTGGGGGACCCACGTAAAGCAGAGGTAGGATGATGCTTTATCAAGGGTTTGTGATGAACAAGAAGTGGCATAGGGCTTTGATTGACAGACAGTTTAAGGGTAAAAATGGAAGTCACTGTCTTACGTTTATCAAAAAATTGCTTGGATTACATGGACACAGGGAGGGGAGCATCACACACCGGGGTCCATTGTGGGGGAATAGGAAAGGGTCAGTGAGGGGTAGGGAGGTTGGGGAGGGATAACATGGGTAGAAATGCCAGATATAGGTGATGGGAGGATGGAGGCAGCAAACCATATTGCCTTGTATGTACCTATGCAACAATCCTCCGTGATCTGCACATGTACCCCAGAACCTAAAGTGCAATAAAAAAAAATGTATAAATAAAATAAAAAGAGTATATAATGACCTTTTCATTTCTTTTAAAAGCACAATTATAATAATTTGACTGGATTGTATGCTTTTTAAAGTTTATTATTAAATACGTACATCATTTCACCACCATCTCATTATTCAAATAAGAATGTATGGGAACATATTTTTAAATGGTAAAGCAGTATGTAAAGGGAAGTTATAGTTGGTTTAATAAAATGTTTTGCATTTCTGGCTGCTATATATCTCAAACTTATGTTGGCAGCTGTAGTCATCAAATCATTTATTTTAAAACTAATCACAGTTAATACTCAGAATTCTCATTTTGAGAATCTATCTAGAAAATGAGCAGGAAAACCTGGAATGATTCGTTAAAAGGACATTTGAAATAATGAATAGGTAGAGTCGTTATTTTATAATTTTCTGTATTCTAACCTTCCCTCAAAAGAAGGTTGTTCTGTGCAAACACGGCGGGTGCCTGCAGCATGATTCAGGGATAGGGGTTAGAATCTGGCACAGTTTATTATTGATCGTGTTTGCTGGTCTGAGCTTTGCAGGCATACTCCTGCATTGCCTCTGAGGTAAATCCCCGCAGGTCATGTTCTTGGCTGACAGAGCCATTTATTAATAATTACACTGTGCTTTTTCAACAGGGAAGGGGTGGTGATATTCCTAAGGAGACCTTTTTTACTGGAGAGGGCACAAAACTTTAGATATTATAGTGGTCTGTGAACCTCCAAAGGCCACAGCATGCAAACAGATGTATCTGTGATGGTAAAGTTGCTTGGGATGAGGGAAGCAATTTGGAATCAAAGTTGGAAAAGGCTTTTTCAGGGGTCAATAATGAATAATAGATTGACAAATCTGGCTTTTGAGGATAAGGAGCTTTGTGCCATATAGAACACAGACCACAGGGGTCTGATATGCATTTGGATTAACATGCTCTGAGAAAAGCTTATTGTGGGCAAATAATACCGTCAATTCAGTTGAGATGTCTTATCTACGTGTTCCCTTAGCAAAGACAAGAAAACTGTTTCTTGTTCTTTATGGATAGCGCTGTATAAAAAAATGCAAGTTCTAGTGTGTTTGTCATTCTCTAAGACTAGAAGCTTAGTTAGGCTTTTCCTCTGATCCCCATACGCTTTTCACTAAGTTTCAGCTTAATTTAGGAAGTGTGTTCTGTTCTCTTATGTCCTTTTATGATGGTAGCCACAGGTGAGGAGATAGAAGAAACAGTGATGATGATACTTTCCTAATTGAGATTATGATGACTTTGGAAAAGAGCTTTTCCTCGGAATGACTTTTCTTAATGGCTACTTACCTTTATTCCAGAAACTGGTACGAAACTGTTAAAAGTAATTTTAAGCATGTTCCAAGAGTGTTTTGCACCAGTGGTTCCTGTGTGCTGCAATATTAGAATCACCCAGGAAGCTTTCAAAACCACTTATACCTGGGACCAACCTCAGGGAGCCTGATTTGATTGGTCTGTTGGGGGAGCCTAGGGATCCACAGCTCTCGGAGTACTCCAGATGAGTCTAATATGCACCCAGGGGCAGGCATCCACTGCCTGTGCACCCTGGGTTTGCTTTGGATCAGATAAATGGCATAGTATTTTGCAGTCTGGCTCATGGTATTTCTGCCAAAGCCCTGAGTCTATAAGAGACAAATTTATAGCATCTGTCACCTTTAAATAATAACAATAATAGCTGATAATTCACTCAACCTCTGCCTGTTCAAAGCACTTGTTGATGAGTTAGCTTACTTAATTCTCATACTAGAGGTAAGTCTAAACCCTTATTATTTCCATTATCAGGTGGGTATAGACCAGTAGGAAAGAACTATGTTAAGAGTGCAACGTGATTGGGAGGCTGGGGCGGGCAGATCACCTGAGATCAGGAGTTCAAAACTAGCCTGGCCAACATGGTGAAACCCTGTCTCTACTAACAATAGAAAAATTAGCTGGGTGTGGTGGTCCATGCCTGTAGTCCCAGGTACTCAGGAGGCTGAGGTGGGAGAATCGCTTGAACTCAAGAGGCAGAAGTGGTAGTGAGCCAAGATCGTGCCACTGCACTCCAGCCTGGGTGGCAGAGCAAAACTTCTTCTCCAAAAAAAAAAAAAAAAAGAAAAGATTGCACCATGAGCAGTATAACCTTGAATCTGTGTCATAACCATTTATTCTACTCCCTCTTAGAAATTCCCAGTGGGGTTCCCAGTGACTCCTGGAACAAATGATTAAGCACTTACAAGGCGTAAGGGAATCTGCAAGATATAAAGGTGAAGGGGAACAGGTGCATCCCTCAGGAGGTCACGTACTCCACAGCTTAACAGCGAGTACATGCTGTTGAGGGCAATACTGGCAACTTACAAGTGCCCTGAAGAGGAACTCTGGAGGAAAGATTCCTGTTAACTGAAGTGAGCAGCAGGAGGGTACACTTTGAATGTAGTTTATTTAAAACTGTGTCAGGTTGTATAGAGTGTCAATTTGTAGAAATATTTGGTAAAATATATGAAATCATTAATTTCCAACCATTTGACCCACCACAATGGTAACTTTGTGTATTTGTTTATTTATATTAAAAATTTTTTTTTTTCCTTTTTGAGACTGAGTCTTGCTCTGTTACCCAGGCTGGAGTGTAGTGGCACGATCTCAGCCCACTGCAACCTCCTCCTTCTAGGTTCAAGCGATTCTCCTGCCTCAGTCTCCTGAATAGCTAGGACTACAGGCACACACCACCACACTCTGCTAATTTTTTTGTGTATATTTAGTATAGATGGAATTTCACCATGTTGGCCAGGCTGGTCTTGAACTCCTGACCTCAGGTGATCTGCCTGCCTTGGCCTCCCAAAGTGCTGGGATTACAGGTGGGAGCCACCACACCTGACCCACAATGGTAATCTTAAATGTTTCAGCCACTGAGGTGGAGCCAGGTGGAGGAACAAGCATGCGGCAGTGTCTTGAAAGCCCAGTGGACATTAATGGCTTCACATCAGCTGCAGAATGGCTGCAAATTCCACTGACCATTGGCAGGACCCATGGCTTGCTGCTTGCATCAACATCACCTCAAGATAATCCTTGCAACTGAATGACTGGCTCATCAAGCCCATGGACCTGTACTAATGGTTTTCTAAACAACAGCAGTACAGAGTGACTGAAATATCAGCAAGCCACTTGTAAACAGCAGTTATTATAGGTGACAAGAAGCTGGGTTGTGGGAAAGACTTAGGGGATTGAATTCACAAAGCAGACATGGGCTGGGCCCTGGGCCTTGGAGATAGGCACGTTCTTTCCCCGAGCACCAGTCATATGGAATTCAGATGTGGGTATATTCTATCATCAGTCCAAGTAACTTTTCCAAATCAGAGAATACTCTTGACTTGACATTTATACCGTGTTTCAAAAATCTCCTATCTCACATTTTGACCTTGGGGAACACATGGAGAGTGGAGTCCCTGACATTTTCGTATTTGAGTCCCCTACAGTCTGAACATAGGACACCAGTGATAATTGTACACTTGTGAGTTGAATTGGCCAGAAATGTACACCATGTATCTGAGGAGCAACAATCAGTGGCAATAATATTGATGAATCTTAATAGCAATAACTTAGAGATATTTAAAAATTGAGTAAATGTACTTGTACATCATTTTTGTAAGAATTATGTATTCTTACTCCATTTAACTCTTGTTATAGACATCCAGGTGAAAAGTCTTATTAGTGTACTGGAAAACTATTGAGAATTGTTTATGAGAACTTTGTCATTAAAAATAACATCCTGTGAATAGTTGGAGAGCTCTAGAAGACAGAAAGCAACAACCTGAGTGTTTCAGCCGATCTGATTAGGAAAGAGCTCTTCACAAAAAAATAATAACTAACAAGACACCAAGAAATAGATTACTTATATTTCTCTTCATTAAACATCTGTATCTCTAGGAGAATGTCTTTGAGCGATGATGGAATATATAGAATATTATAAATAAAGTTTCTCAATTGCCATGTTACTGGGTTTCTGGGCAGCTAGCGAGTGTTATGAAAATAGTGGAAGCAGCAGCAATTACTCTTTGGGATTCAAAATTGGAAGAATAGTTGTTACAATCAATCTCCTTTTGCCCTGTTTATACAGCATTCTTCGTTTTCATATGCTAAGAATACATGGTGGCCACTGGTTAACCAAGCAAACTGTTAGTTTAACAAAAGTGTTGAATGAGTTCGAGTTACAGCCATGCTTCCTTTTAATGGGAATTACTCATTGACAGAAAATTATTCCACAGCAAGCAGAGGTTGGTGTGCTTTGCTGAATGTCTTGCAAAGATTCATAGCTTATTTGTTCTTCCTTCCTACCATTCTTCTATTAGATGAACGTTCTAACTTCTAAACTATTCAATAAAATTGGAACCTAAGTGTGACTAATTCCTGTATAATTCGAGGCTATGGTTAATCAGCCAGTCCTGGAGAAGTAGTTGGTATATGGACAAAATGCTAGTTTGCTATTTTAAGAATAAAGTATTAATAGGAAGGGAATGAATGCATGGTCGACTCCAAAGTGACATTCATGCAGGAAGAGTTTCTTTTGCTTTGGAATAATTCTACGAACACTTTAGGTCAATCAAGAGAATCTTAAGTGTGATTAGTGAGCTCAAAAGCAGCACTTACGATTCCATACTCCATAATGTTATTTTCCAGGAGAAAATAATGAAGAAACTTACATAAAATAGTTTGTGAATAGGTATTTTATTCAGTTTGCTTTTCTTGTATTTTTATATGTGATGCTAAGATATGTTTGTCATAATCCTTTCTACTAAAGCTGCTACTATACTTTAAATATATATGCTGCTTTCTTCTTACTCTTGGGAAGAGTCCCTGCTTCTGAATTCCACCATACAAAAGTGCCCACTCCACAACCCTAAGTGTGAATGTCTTTCTTATTTTATCATTGAATTCATTTTCCATGTAAAAGCAGAGTAGAGAGGAAATAAAAATTTTGAGGTAACTATTGATGCCTGTAGGATATTAATGCTCAACACAAAAGAATCCTACAATACCTGAGAATAGATGAATTTTCCAAACTATGAGTTGAACAATGTATATAAATTCTATTCAACCCCATATTTTTTTTCAAATAAGATTTGTAACACTAATTTTCTCTTCTTAGTTGTATAAGGAGTTATAGAACAAAAGGATAATTTTAACATTATTTTTCAGATATATGATTTATCAATCAGAGAAAGAATTTTGTTTCAGAATGCCCCAATATTATACAGATTATGAACCAGCATTGAAGATGCTTGGGTCATCTTTGAGTAGTGCTTTTTACCAGCCTTTCCCAAATTTGTCAAATTAGTTAACCCATGAAACAGAACTGAAAATCCACTAGGAATTCATATCTATAAAAAGAGTCAATGGTATCTTCTGCTTGTATCCCAGTGGTTTGTAAAATTGAGTGTGCAGTGGAACAAATAGTAAAGACTTATTGCCGCCTCCTTCCCACCCCCTGCTCCCGGCTGACTGCCTTCAATGTCTGATTCACTGGGTCTTGGATAGGGCACAAGAACCTGTATTCTAATTCCCTGGTGGATACCAATACTGCAGATCTGGAAATCCCACTTTGAGAATGACTCTGTAACCTATTAAATGTGTTTTACTTATTTATTAAAAAATTTTCATTCTTTATTTTAATAGGTTTTTAGGGAGCAGGTGGTGTTTGGTTACATATATAAGTTCTTTAGCGGTGATTTTTGAGAGTTTGGTTACTCATCACCCGAACAGTGTACACTGTACTCAATGTGTAATCTTTTATCCCTCCTCCACCCAAGCCTTTCTCCTGAGTCCCCAGAGTCCACTGTGTTATTCTTATGCCTTTGCATCCTCATAGCTGAGCTCCCACTTACAAGTGAGAAACTACGATGGTTGGTTTTCCATTCCTGAGTTACTCCACTTAGAATAATGGTCTCCAGTACTATCCAAGTTGCTGCAGATGCCATTGTTTTGTTCCTTTTTATGGCTGAGTAATATTCCATGATAAATATATACCACATTTTCCTTGCCCACTCGTTAATAGATGGGCATTTGGGCTGATTCCATATTTTTGCAATTGCAAATTGTGCTGCTATAAACATGTGTGTGCAAGTATCTTTTTTGTAGAATGATTTATTTTCCACTGGGTAGATACCTTAGAAAATTGGCCACGTGCAGTGGCTCACACCTGTAATCCCAGCAGTTTGGGAGGTATAGGTGGGAGGATCACTTGAGGCCAGGGCTTCCAGACCAGCCTGGGCAACACAGGGAGAACCCATCTCTACCAAAAAATAAAAAAGTCAACTGAGTGTGCTGGCTGAACCTGTAGTCCCAGATACGTGGGAGGCTGAAGTGGGTGGATCATTTGAGCACTAGTTCAAAGCCGTAGTGGGCTATGATAATGCCACTGAACTTCAGCCTGGGCAACAGAGTGAAACCTCATCTCTAAAAAATGAAAAATAGAAAATAAATATAAAATAAAAGAGTTAACATTTATTGAGTGCTTACTATGGATTAAAAATAGAAAGTAAAAGAGCTAACATTTGTTGAGCACTTACTAAGTGCTCTTCTAAATGCTTTACATAGAGAACTGCACTTAATTCTATAACAAGTCTGTGAGCTTGGTCTTGGTTTTAGCCGTGTTTTACCGAGGAGGAAAGTTCTGGTTTTACCACCTTTTTTATAGTTGGAAAAATGGAAAATCAAAGCATTCAAGACACCTTTCTAAGTCACCCGATAAGTTGTAAGTGGCAGATCTGGGATTTAAACCTAGTAACATAGGTTCAGACCTCATGCTTGTAACACCAGGGGAAAAAAGATCTTTGTAAGTTAACTCTTTTGTATATTTACTAATTGTATAATTTTCCCACTGTGCATTTTTGTATGTTACCAATTCTACTTTTCTGAGCTATGGCAAGTATAAAATACCATACTTTTAATAATATTCCATGTGATTGCAGATGGAGTCATACATTTAGTTTTCTTTCAATCTATAAATACTCAAGGAATAAACAAGGAACAAGTTGCCACTTATAAGATTACACTTGTAAAAAAAAAATCTCCTTGTTATAATGGAGAGTAAAGAAAACAAGGCCAGAAATTTCATAGTTAGCATGATACTACCTATAGGAAAAAATTATATATGGAAACAAACAGACTTGAAAAGTTAATAACCCATACTGCTAACATCCACAGGAGAGAGGGATACATAATATTTGGGAATATTTTGAAGCACATTTTACACCAGATTGAGGGCTGTTTCTTTGACAAGAACTGGAGGCAGTATATTTGACTAGAGTGAGAAAGTGAATCATTTTATTAGAATTCCTTTTGCATTTTAAATCAGTGCAGATAAGTGACTGGTCCATAAGAAGTCTATTTATTTATTTATTTATTTATTTATTTATTTATTTATTTAGACAGAGTCTCACTCTGTTGCCCAGGCTGGAGTGCAGCGGTGCGATCCCAGCTCACTGCAACCTCTGCCTCTTGGATTCAAGTGATTCCTCTGCCACAGCCTCCTGAGTAGCAGGGATTACAGGCACCTGCCACCACGCCTGGATAATTTTTCATATTTTTAATAGAGACAGTGTTTTGCCATGTTGGCCAGTCTGGTCTTGAACTCTTGATCTCAGGTGATCCACCTGCCTTGGCCTCCCAAAGTGCTGGGATTCCAGGTGTGAGCCACTGAAACTGGATAAGAAGTCTTTTTTTTTTTTTCTAAGTGTTTAATCTTTGTCCAAGTTCACTCCAGAACAAAAGTTAGAACAGAGAGAATTGCTAGCAAAGTCTTTGAGGCAAAGCTAACATATATTTCTTAGAATATTTAGCTCACAGACAGCTCTCAGACTTCATTTTATTTGGATGACAACCTTCTACAGAGTAAGGCATCACTCCTGTTTTCAAATGTGAAACCAAGAATTCAGATTTTAAATAGGTGTCGCCAGGTCTCATCACATAGAATCACCCTCAGGATTTCTTTTTCTTTTTTTGAGACAGAGTTTTGCTCTCGTTGCCTAAGCTGGAGTGCAGTGGTGGGATCTTTACTCACTACAACCTCTGCCTCCCGAGTTCAAGTGATGCTCTTGCCTCAGCCTCCTGAGTAGCTGGGATTATAGGCCAAACCACCAGGCCAGGGTAATTTTTTGTATTTTTAGTAGAAACAGGGTTTCACTGTGTTGGCCAGGCTGGTCTCGAACTCCTGACATCAGGTGATCTGCCCGCCTTGGCCTCCCAAAGTTCTGGGATTGCAGGCGTGAGCCACCATGCCCTGCCCACTCTCACGATTCTTGTCTCCTGCTCTTACGTGCTACACACTGTTCCCTAGGTTTTTCTTTAAGAATATGAGATTTTAGTGCATACAACAAGCTGAGGTAACTGTGGGAGTCAGCAGTTATTTACAACGAACTTGGGGTTTTCAATTTTTCTACAGGATGTTCCTGCCCATCAAATTAAGGAAGGTGAAAATGGCTTACCAAATATGAAGGATGTAAAAGCAGTAGGAGGCTGTCTTTGTATTCCTGCCATTTAAGAATAAAAAGATGGATATTAATTTTTTTATTGGTGAGGGAAAGTAAAGTACAAACTCTTCGCATGAGGTGGTGCTGTAAAATTCACTGCTATACAGAATCCTGCATGTTGTGAACATATCCATTCTTATAGGCAGTGTGGATGCAGAATGCTCTCCAGAATGATGTGTGAGCTTCCCCACCCTCTACAGTCCAGACCTAGGAACATTGACATCCAAATCTTGTTAGACATGCAGGGTCTCAGGTCCATCCCAGGGTTCCTGGGTCAGAATCTTCATGTTGGCAAGACCCTGAAACCACATTAATATGCATCAGGTTTTGAGAAAAGCTGCTGTGAGTGATCTATTGATTGTAAAAACTGGTGCCTCCATGAAGCCAGAGATGAAGTCTCCTTAAGTGAAAATGCTGATGTCCAGAGTGGAGTCTTTTGCCAGGGACAGGAAGCTTCACGGGCCACCATGGAAAGGACGAGCTGTGCTGGGTGTTGGGCTTAGCTGGGGCTGTGCTACCCGCTGTCCGCTGTCTGCTGTCTCACGCTGGACCTCTGTGCAGTAGTCAAGGCTACAGGGTGCTTGCTGCCTGAGGTCTAGTGACTTTTGTTCATTATTTGCAATAAAGCCAGCCAGCAGGACATTTTCTTCTGGGGCATCTGTGGGCCTTCAGTCCCACCCTAGGTGGAGAGAGTCATGAGGAGATGTCCCCTTAGGACTTCAGGGACCATTCCAGAGTATAATTTACATTAAAGGGCTGTTGAAGCCCATTAACTGATAACTCAGAAATACAAGCACAGGCTATCATATTGCTTCCTAGAAAATATGCTTAAATATTTGCACTGAAAGTCTTGCATTTGACAGAAGAATTACTATAAATTCAATATTTTTTACAAGGTGGCTGACCTTTCATGCATATAAATGTGAGCTTCTCTGGACTCGTCTTAGCCTAGAGTGAGAGTCTTTGTGAACTTGCATTTCCACCTTTCCCCCTCTCTGCCCCCTGGGGCTGCCACTTCGTGGGAACACTAGTGGCTGGTGTTCAAGTTTCCACTAATTGCTTTATTATTTCATAAAGAGGCATTAATTGCTAACATAATTTCACATTCTCCTCTGAATTGCATGCTTCTTTTATGCAAAGTGATGACTTCAAACTCTTTCCCACCTCTTGCCTTCTTTTTCTCCTGTCTGTAGAGAAACAACAAGCAACCCTTCTCTGGGGCCACGGGAAGTCTCTTGCTGTAACATCTGATCCGGATCCTTACTTGACCAAATAAAAATTGATTCAGTGAAATACTGATTAAACTTTATTTCTTGACTAGCAAATATCCTTTTTCTTTAAGCCCCTTCTTGATTTTGTTTTGTGATTTTGAACCTATAGAAATAATTTGAAATGATAGAACACAATGTTTTTAAACACAGTTTTCTTTCTGTTAATTTCACCACTCTCCGTTGGTGAGTTACCTGATTTATTCATAAAGTTTCAGCCGATGGCAAAGTGGATGACCTACAGTAGGTGCTCAATAGCTCAATAAAAAGTTGCTTTGTAGTTCAAAGGTCTTTAATATCCTTTTGATTGAGAGAGTATTTTAAAATTTTGGAATTGAAGTTGAGTTGAAGAATGTTTTCTCAAAAACAGTTGGGAATTAAATACCTTATGTTTCCATAAATGTTATTCAGGTTCCCTGGGAAACCGACTCAGATATAGAGAATGGTTTATTGGGGTTGCTCTTGAGGTCAACACTGGAAGAGGTGGGGAGATGGGGGAAGAGAAGAAGGAGGGAGTGGAGGGAGGGGCCCGAGGGATGGGGAGGGAAAGAGCCTGCAAGCCTGGCAGAAGGAGAAGTTGGGCTGTGGTGTAGCCACAACCAAGGTGTCAGTTGCTCTGTAGGGTGGCTCTGGAGCTGGGGGAGCCCTTCGGGATTGTTTGGAGGTGGTGCAAGGGAGCTGCACCTTTCTGTGTCCACAGCCAGCCACTTATAGATGTCTCTGGGAAGCCATCCCTGGAGGGGAGCATGCTGTCTGGCCCTTCCTAAAGGGGTTGACAGCTGGGTATTGCCAGGAGGCAGCTGCAGACCCAGCAGCTGGGGGAACAGTTTGGGAGGCATGTGGTGACGCAGACTGCAGTTAGTGTGTCTTGCAATAATGTGACTGGACTTAATTTGGTGGACAAGCCAAATAAAATCTAAAAAGTGTTGTTATGTGATATTAATTGTAATGTTTGGTGAAGGCAGCAGAATGTAAATTTCTATGTGAGGCTTGTCACCTATAAAGTACTCATAGAAAGGAAGGCTGAAAAAGCATATATCAAAATGCTGAGTGTTATCTTTGAGTGTTTTTATTTCATCTTTTATTTCTTGAGCTGTCTCATTTTGGTAATTAATATTTACTACCTTATGATAAAAATCCCCCATGGCAGTGGCTCTCCCTGTCTTTTTTTTTCTTTGAGACAGAGTCTTCTTCTGTCCTCCAGCTGGAGTGCAGTGGCGTTATCTCGGCTTGCTGCAATCTCTGCCTCCTGGGTTCAAGCGATTCTCCTGCCTCAGCCTCCCAAGTAGCTGGGACTATAGGTGCCTGCCACCATGCATGGCTAATTTTTGTATTTTTATTACTGACGGGGTTTCACCATGTTGGCCAGGCTGACCTCAAACTCCTGATCTCAGGTGATCCATCCTCCTCGACCTCCCAAAATACTGGGATTACTAGTGTGAGCCACTGTGCCAGCCCTCCCTGTCTTTTTTAGTTCACTGTTGAGGGGCGCCCTGTTTCCTTCCCGTCCCCGACGACTCCCTCTTTCCTCACCTGCATAGGGTCCTTTATTTAGTTCCTTCCCGCTGGCTTTTGTTTCTCTATTTGACGTATTTTCATGGTCCTATTCCCGTGTTCTTTGGCCAGGTGTCCTTTTCTGGAGACATTTGTACCCATCATCCTTGGCTGACCACACCTTTTGTAAATTCAGAATGATCACTTCTAACAAGGTATCAACATTTTCCATTACTTCTGCTCTTGCCAGTAGAGTATTAAAACTCTAATGACAGATGTGTGTACACGATGTTATTTTCATTGCTTGCAGGAGAGAAAACCGTGTGTTATATTGTCTGCAGAGTAATTCACTTCAAAGTTACTACAGTGTAAATAGGGCACTGCTTTATGTGTGCATTTATAAGTTAACATTATTTTTTTACTGTAGACTTGGGTAATTAGTGGTTAAAAAAAACCTCAGTCAAGAGTTCATAATCTAAGTATGATCCCTTGGCCCTTTAAAAATTGGTACCAAAATCCATACCATTATGTTTGCTAAGCACAAAAGGGAAGCTAGAAACACATAGTTGCTGACGAAATGAGTGGTGTTAAGATATATATGAGATCAGAAATGCTTTTAAGGCTCTGCCCCTCTCATGTGACTGGGATGTCAGATTCCAGAAAATACCATGTTCTGGTATTTTGAGTGCAGTGCTGAGGCCTGGAGGTCTGAAGCCCTGTGGGTCCCACAATACTTCAGTACCAAAGGACTCAGTGTCCTGAACTGACTTGGAGATTGCTTGTGCCTGCCACCAAAACACTGCTGCATCCACCTTGGAGTGAGCCTCTTCTCCCTCCTGAGAAGTGACTAAGGAGAGGTCCCAGGGCCGGAAAGCAGGGAGGGGGCCTTCCCCAAACCACACACACAGGCCATGTGACATTTTGTGTTTGCTGGGTAATGAATACTTGATCATGAGGCCAAACTGGATCTCTAAGTCTATTCCTTGAAGCCACATAATAGTTACAGGGGCAGGATTATCAACTCCTACCCATTTCTAACCATATGAGAGTACTGCTATTTACCAAAAGAAGCTTTCAGTTGGCATACTTACTGTGTATTTAGATATTAGGAGTCCTTCTGGAATCCTCATCATATCCTTGCTTCCCCAGTAGAGTTGTGCCAACTATTTTGATAATGAAAACATGGAGGTGAGCACTTTGGAGTTAAAAACCAAAGGAACTATTGCACTCAAGGAGAAGCTAGGATGCCAGTTTGACAGAAAGATTTTTGGTATTGGAAACTAAGCTTACTGCAGGGTACAGTATTGCTTGAAGCTCAGAAAAACTACAGCTTTAAAAAGCAATCTTGCAGCATCTAGTAGGTAATTTTCAAGATAAATTACTTTTTCTAAATAATATAGGAATTTTGGGGTTATTGGTCCAAAAGGATTTTGATAATTCTGTTTCAGATACCCAGTGCATATTGTTCTGAGTAATTTTAAAGACAATAAACCGAGGCAAGATCTCTCAAATCCATGATTTTAGATTGTTTGAAAATACCATTAATCTCTTTATAGTCCTTTTTTATGAAAATATTTCTAAATCTAGTTGAAATTTTGCCTGGAAGAAAGCTTAAACTGTCTACATAATCTTGGGTTAGCTCAGGAGACCCCATCCATATTCATAGTTATGCTAAAGATCTAGTAAACCCACTGCATGCCTTGTATTTAGGAAACTACAAAACCAGTTTCCAAACTAAGCTTTATTTGATTATCTTCCCATGAGGATATTGCTTTTTATTGAATCGTTTTTTTCCCCTCTGAGTTTTTCTTGAGTGCCAAAGCAGAGTTAAAAATAGATCGAAGATGGCTCAAATTATGTAGAACCATAGTGTGTATTTCTTATTTATGAACTATGGAAGAATTTTGTTTCCTTTTCTGAATATCTGCAAATAAAATGTACTTCATTGGAAGAGGATTTGGCTTTAAAAAGCATTTGATATTTTTAACTGAAATTAAATAATCCATTTAGTAGCATTCCCAAACACAATGTCTCTGGGGTTTTTTTTTAAGCCAGTTTTTTGCACAGCTAATAGAACATTATATTATGCTAAGTAGGATACAGACAGTGCTGCCTTTAGGTCAAGCCTTCATTTCAATTTCCTTTTGGCCAGTGGCAAGCAACCCTTATTTCCCAGATCTTCACAGCCAGTGACGGAAAAATATGACCCCGTGTCCCTGTTTTCTACATTGCCATTTCCTGCCAGCACCAGTCCGTCCTGGTCAGCACACTGTGATCCTGCGATTCTCTTCCCAGATATTTTCATCACTCAATACCTGTCAACACAGGCCCCTGTCAGAAGATCCGAAACTCAAGTGTGTCTCTTGAAGCCAGCGACATGAATTGCCAAGCCCATACAGAGTTGCTCCATCCCAGCAGCCTCTGGGGCCACCTGGCCACTGATGAAAAGGGGAAGTCTGGCCGTGCATGATGATTCACATCTGTAATCCCAGCACTTTGGGAGGCCGAGGCGGGTGGATCACGAGGTCAGGAGTTCAAGACCAGCATGATCAAGATGGTGAAACCCCGTCTTTACTAAAAATTCAAAAATTAGCCAGACACGGTGGCAGGCGCCTTTAATTCTAACTACTTGGGAGGCTAAGGCAGGAGAATTGCTTGAACCTGGGAGGCGGAGGTTGCAGTGAGCCAAGATCACACCACTGCACTCTAGCCTGGGCGACAGAGCAAGACTCCGTCTAAAGAAAAAAAGGGGGGAGGGAAGTCAAAAGTGCCCACTAAAGTCAGGGCAGGTACCTGCCCTACTAGAAGGCCTTCTTCTGTTCAGAGCTAGGTCACTGTTCGCTTCGTTTGTGGCCCCTGGTTCAGACTCCACACCAGGTGTGCAGCTCAGAATGGCTAACACTGCCAACTCCCCTGGCCATCCTCTCTGATGCAGGCTTACACTGGGTTGGGCAGGACTTGGCACCAGTGTGAATCTGGACATTGGAGGCAGAGTCCCCTGAGGACCTGACACCAGCCCCAGACTCTGCACCTCTCTTTTGGTGTTTTCCAAGGGATGTTGTTTCCCACTCTGTTCGAGGCTGCCCCAGTCACTCTGGTGTATTTCAATTACTTTGACTTTTGAAAACTCTATAACATGAGGATGAACTCCTGAATATATCTAATGACAAAGTTCATTTTTTTAAGTGAACTACTGGGAGTAAGAACTCTTCATTTCATGGGTTGCCGTATTTTATTTGATGACACAAAGTGAGTATACAAATGAAAGCCAGAGAGCCATTCTTTAAGAGCACAGCTTCAAGGCTCTGAAAATCATCTCAATTCCAAAAGCCTCTGTGCCTGTGACCTATGCGGCTTGGCTCCAAGTTACAGTGATGCCTCCTTGATGGATGATCTTGTCATTTGACACCAAGTACAATTGCAGTAGTAACAATATGTTCATTCTTTCTGAACCCTGTATGAGAATTCCCAGGCCTAGGGACCGATTGTGAAAATGACATTGATTGATAAGTCTCCTGCAAGCTTTTAAATGTGCCTCTCTTTATAGGAGTGCTCATACTGCAAGGGTTTTTAAAATTGACTCTATTAATATTGTTATATTATTATGATATTATTCCAGTTTATTTACTTTTCCAAAGAAGTCTCCCTTAATCTGTTTGGAAAAACGCCCTTAATGCAGCACAGTATCCAAGTCATAAACCATTGCCATTCTGTTGACTACACCCTGGGGTAACCTGTTAGGAAGACATTTATTACACAATGTTTATTGCATGCCCGTGTGTCCATTGTTCTTTGCTAAGTGCCCAGGGAAATATAAAGCATAAGATCACCCTTTCTCGTTAAGAGTGTACCATAAAATTTAGAAGACAGGTTTATATGAAATATTAAATATAATGACACGGCAGCTTAGGCGAATGTCATCCTGTGACCGAGCTCTTGGTGAGAAGCTATCACTGGAGGAACAACCGATAAAAAGTCTCAGGGATGCCTTGGAACTGCCATTGACTCCACCTTTGCTTCTATCTAAGGGGAGCTTTAGAGCTTGGAGATAAAGGGAAGGGGCTGCGATGGAGCAGATGTGGGGAGACTTTGAGCCTGAGACCTGCCTGGAGGTGGGTGGGTGGGAAAGGTACAGCGGGTGGGATTCCAGGGTGGGCTCCCAGAAGGCCTTGTGCGGGATGCAGTGGAGATTTGAAAGAGGTACAGTGGGCCACAGTGTGTTTCTGCATGAGTAGGGAAGGACGGGGCCTCTGGCGTGAGCTTGCCTGAGTGCTAAGCCACGCTTTGCCATTTATAGGCCTGACAATTTGGAGAATGATATTCTCCTTCTTTGCATCTTGGTTTTTTCTTTTTTGTTATGTGGTAAAAAATACATAAAATATACCATTTTAATAATTTTCGGTATAAAATTCAGTGTTACTAAGTATATTTACAGTGGTGTCAGCTATCATTCTGTCCATTTCCAGAACTTTTTTATCTTTTAAATCTGAAACTATAAACTGTAGCTCCTCATCTTCCATCCCCAAACCCAGCCGCCTTCTTCTTTTGTCTCTACGAATTTACCTACTCTAGGTACGTTATGTAAGTAGAATCATTTGTCCTTCTGTATGTGGCTTATTTCACTTAACATATCATTTAGATTCATCTGTGTTGTACCATGTATCAGAATTTTATTCCTTTTTCACTTTACATAGTATTCCACAGCATGGATAGACCACATTTTTTTCATCCATTCCTCTGTTGTTGGACACCTGGGTTCTTCCACTTTGGGCTGCAGTGAGAACTGGTGTACAAGTGTCTGCGTGAGTCCCTGTTTCAGTTTTCTTGGGTGTGTACCTAGGAGTGGAATGGCTGTGTCAAATGGTAATTGTGTTTTTAACTTTGGACCTTGGTTTTCTTATGTATTAAGTGAGGATTCTGACAGTTCCTAAAACACAGGGGTATTGTGAGGATTAAGTGTTAATACATAACAAAATGCTTAGACATGTTTAGAAGAGTGCTGGCACGTGGCGAACTCTAGCAAGTGGTGGCTGGTGTGATTTTACTGAAGGCACCAGTTGACCCTGTCTTCAGCCAGCTCAGCTAGCACCTGGAGGTGAGGCCTGAGGATCAGCACTGCCTAAAACAAGGCAGCATCACAGCAGGTGCTCACTTAACATCATCAATAGGTCCATGGAAACTGTGGCTTGAAGCCAGGCAATATATAACAAAACCAATTTCATCATAGGCTAATTGGTATAAACAAGAGTTAAGTTTGTATGGCAGCTTCTGGTCACAAAAACATCACCAAGCTTCTGAATGAAGACCAAAACACTTCTAATATTCAACAAGAAATGAATGTGAGTTATCCATACATGTAAGAAAGTTTAATAAAAACAAGGAAGACTGGACGTGGTGGCTCACGTCTAATCCCAGCACTTTGAGAAGCCGAGGTGAGTGGGTCACTTGAGACCAGGAGTTTGAGACCAACCTGAAACCTTGTGTCTACTAAAAATACAAAAATTAGCCATGTGTGGTGGCGTGCACCTGTAATCGCAGCTACACGGGAGGCGGAGGCAGGAGAAACCTTGAACCTGGGAGGCAGGGGTTGTAGTGAGCTAAGATCGTGCCATTAAACTCCAGTCTGGGTGACAGAGCGAGACTCTGTCTCAAAACAAACAAACAAACAAACAAAACAAGTAAGATAGTGATTTACCCGCTTATTTTTGTTCAAGGTCTTGGGTGGCCAGAGCCTGTCCCAGCAGCTCAGGGTATCAGGTGGTCACCAAGCCTTGAACAGGGCGCCATCCCATCGCAGGACCACTCACAGACACAGGCACACTCACACTGGGACTGTGTAGGCATGCCAGTTAACCTCTGGGATTCTGTAGATCTGGGGAGAATGGGCAAACTCCACACAGACCGCTGCCCAGGGCAGGAATGGACGCTATTTGAGAACTGCTGAACCTACTCGTGATTCTGGACAATCAACGCAAAAGTTTTAGCTGTGAGTGATTCACAGTATTCCTGTTTTGTCCCAGCTTTGGCTATGTCTGTGGTCTCACTATAGGTAGATAATGAAATGTTATGTATCCTTATTTACAGAGGCTGAGATCTGAATCAAAATGTTTAACCTCTTCCTAAATTCTTTGAGGACATAAGATATGATTACTTGTTTTTAATTTAAAAATGATATTCATAGTACACAAAGACAAGGTATCAGTTTGTGCAGCCAGGAAGTTTAACTCTGAAATATTGCATGTTTTGACAAGAGCCTCCTGAAGAAGGGAGTACGCAAAGAGGAGGTTTCCTGTTAAAAATTCAGCGCATTGTGCTGTAAGTGCTGTGAGTTGGGCTAAGGATGAAAAATCTCCTTTGATTTGTAACTCAGGCGTGGATGTTTGGCTGCAGCTAAAAAGCCCTAGAGCTCTCCATAGTGTGTGTCCCGAGGAAGTTAGGACTGCAGATGTGTTGCTCACTGCCACTGCGGAAAGGTCATCTTATCATCTTACAATAAACACAAACACAACTCTCCGCTTCTTCACACAGCCTGCTTTTCAAAATTGGTAAAAGTTAGTTAAATATTCGATTTAAATTCCTTGTCGAATCCATTGTACAAAGAAATTGTGAGTAAGCTATGGATCAATGAACATAGCATATTTTTATATGCTATGTTTGAGTCAAGTAAAAGGACAACATTGTAGGCTTTTTTTTTAAAGCCTTGCTTCCTTTGCATGATAAGGAACAAAGTAAGTTTTGCAAAACGAAGTGATTGTGAGTACACAAGTTGATATATGTTACAAGCCCCAGAGTGTATTGTCACCAGTAAACATTGGAGCTGCATTAATTTGGTATGGCAATCATTTTGTGAAAGTGGGTAGGTATTTTGTTAAAACAAGGAAAGGTGGGCTCTTTCAGACAGGAACTCACTGAGGGGAACAATCAGAAGCTTGTCTCTTTCCTTAGGCCTCTAGCATCTGTCTTCAAATTGCCTAAAATTCTTTTGAGCAGGCTTTTTTGGGGAACAAAACCGCGCTAATGCAGGGTTCCCTGTGTCACCACGAGCATCTTCACTCAGCCTCCATTAACCTAGGGAGGACTGGAGGGTCTCTTCATTGGTCCTTCTAAACACAAAAGAACAATAAAAAATCCCGTTTGCTGATGCTTGAAATTCCATTAGCAAAAGAACAAAAGCATTTCATTCTGCAGCTTACAACAAAAGTACTTTCAGATTTAATGCCTTAGTGTGTGATTGTGTTTTAGTCAGGGCATCAAAAGTCAGGGAAACAATTCAAGTGACTGCTTTGTTAGGAGGTAAAAGGGCACATGCTGTCCTGAGTGCCTGCAAAGGCTGAAGAGTACTGTAGAGGAGATGTGGGAAGGTGGAGGTCACAGGTGGGGTACGTGAAGGCTGCGGTGAGGGGATCAGAGATTCCAGCCCCAGGCTTTAGGGTTCCACAGCCCACCTCCTGCTCACCCTCTTAGCTTTATCTGACACAGTTTCAAAAGGAGCTAGCCCCAGCGGGACTTCTTTCCTGAACAAGCATTTCTGCCATGATGATTTATGAGGATCACTTTTTAAACATGGTTGAGTTTGTATAACCAGGGGATTAATTAGCTGAGGAATCACTATGATGGTAACACAGGTAAAGCACCAAAACCAAAGGCCATAGATGGAGAGAATGAAACACATAGGCCACCTCCACCCCTTCACAGCAACGTGGGCTGGTCAAGGGCACCAGTGAGTAGGCTTGGCCGAGAAGGAGGTGAGGTTTCGATGGGGGAAGAGGAGACATTCCAGCCAGAGAAAAGAGAGCGGTAAGAGCAGGTGCAGGAAGTCATTGGTACATTAGATCCTTTCAGACCCCAGTGAATAGACCTGTCTTTCTTGCTGTGTTCTGCTTGGAGATGACCTGAGATTGTCACTACAGTAAATTCATCAAAAGTTCTTCTGTCAAGAGACGTGGACTCCAGCCTCTAGTACTCTGCACTGAACCACTAAACCTGTGCACATCTGAGAGATGCCCCTTTGTAGGTTTGTGATTATTCCGGTGCAAAATCATAAAATATAAAGATAGCATGGGACGTTTCTGTTCTGAGTGCGGGAGTTTAGGATCATTCATTGTTGAGGGACTTAATGGTTATGCCAGTGTGTCTCAGTACATGTATTCCATAACCTTATGTTATATTTATGTTTTTGTGTTAAAAATATGAATTTTTTAAAAGACTAGAAACAGCTCCAAATCAGAAACCATAGAATCTTAAAACAAAATCTCATGTAATTTGAAAATATCATTATTGTGCTTCCACATATTACCACAGATATTGTAGAATGATTTGCTTTAGGGTTGGAACAAGCCTTGGAAAAAGCCTAATTGTTTTCTCCATAATTATATTATGTAGTAAACTTCCAGTATGGCTAGTATTTGTGGATTAAGTGTGAAATTAGTATCAGTTATGAAACCTTTTGAAAATAAACCTACATATTCAATAGCATATGGCATAGGGAAGCCAGCCTATTGCATCTAACCATGCCAAATAGCTCCACTGTAACTTGATATCAAAAATGTTGGGCAATATATGCTGAAAACATCCTAGTTTTCACACAGCAACTTGATTTTAACAGTAATTCAAATGCATGTGTGCTTCTCTGCAAAAATATATGTGTACGTGTAGCTTGTTGAGACAGTCTAAATCTTTCTATGGCCAAACATTTCTGTCTTCTCCTTCATCATCCAAGAAAAAACTCCTGTGTCTATATGGGATAACTGGCCTTAATTGGTCCTGAATAATGCAATCTGATACCTGCTATGGCCCTGTCTGCCATCTTGTCATGAGTCAACTGTGATTAGAATGAATGGGAAATACTAGTTTATGGTATCTCTGGACTATGCGCAATATCAGTTTGCACAGAGAAAGTCTCATTCACATGGAGAAAGAGTTGGCTGGGTATAGCAAATCATCATTGTGAGCACTGATTTGATATTGTCTTCCTGTAGATAGAGCCCGGGTATAATGTTAAAATGTAACATGGATAATAGAGTTGATTGTAGTCTGCAGCAATGCTTTGTGAGAATGATAACAAAACACCAGATTTTGATGATGGGCTTATTATTAGAAACTTAGGGTTTTACAGCTGGAAGGGAACTGACAGGTTTCAGATGAAAACTCAAGCCGTAATGTACAGTGACTTGTGAAAATTACAAAGCCAAGGCTGTGGTTCTGTCCCTGGGTCTTGCAGCCCAGGGCCCTTTCTACTAAACCACACAGTACAGAGATTGAGAAATAAATTATACTTTGATCGTGTTTGTCATGGAAAATCTAAAATCTTTATTCTAACACATAGAGATTCAGAAAGTATGTTAAGTGACAGCATTAAATGAGTTGCTCTCTATTTAACAGTTACCTGTCTATTTAATGTTTATGATTTTATATTCTCACACTGCATGACCATATAATTAATAGCCAGTAATCATGCATGGTGTCTGCTTGATTTAGGATAGATCTCTCCCTTCACTGTGCTTTAAGTTTGCTGTGTGAGGCTGGTCCCATATAGGTGGCTAGACTCTACGGGTTGCAGCGGTGATCTTCAAATATGTAATCAGTTATCAGCAAAAGGTAAGAAAGGAGAGCTTATAAATTATTCTCCTTGGGAATGCATCCATTGTCACTTGTCATTGTAATGGAATGCCAAGCTCTCTCTGTTATTTCCTAATGAATGTGTAACATGGGCTGTGCACCATTCACTCAACGAGCATCAATTGTGTTTGCTGCTCCTGATACTTTGTCTATCCTCAGATGGGATGCAACATGGTCTTTGCCTCTGTGAAACTACAAAAGAAGATAATATGTGACTAACAATTAACATACGTTTACTAAATGCCTAATTTGTGCCAGATACTGTTTTAGAACCAGAATTCTAATACAGCTGGCAAACTATTTTGAAGAATGCTAAGAAAATTTCAAGTTAAATGTTGACTATGTATCTATGTTTGATGATGGCAATGAGAATGATAAACATGCATTGGGCATTCACGAACCAAGCAGTGTGCTAAATATTTCACCTGGTTTATTTCATTCAGTCTTCAGAACAACCCTTTGTCAGAAGGATGATGAGAAAAGAGGCTAAAATAGATTAAATAATTGGCCCAATAATAAAAAAGAAGGCGCAGTTAGAAGAGTCCTCAGATATGTATGTGCTTTGATGTTAAAATAGGATGTTTTTGACATTTGATTGCTGGGGGAGAAGGTAGAACTGAAGGTACTATTAAAAGGTAAATGACATTAAGACATATATGGCCATTTTAATTTTGAAACAAAAACTTTGTGTCATTTTTCTGAAATGCCAAATTTCCCTTTGATGTGAATGTTTGTTACATTTCTAAAATGGTAATAAGCACATCTTCAACTGGAAAATTCAAATTACCCCTCCACTTTCCTATGACTTAAAATACAAAATACAAAAAAAATAGGATAACAATGAAAATTATATAAAGTAAACTATAAACCAAATAGCTCAAAGTAATTTATTTTCATTTGTTTCCTTAGGTTTATATAATCACATTGTTCCATCGCAAAATGTACATCTTTATCATCATTAGCATTTCTCCTTAAACAGAGATCCTGACTATATTAAGTCTATTTATCACAAACTGCTAGGTGCTAAGCTCTGGCATATGGTTGTTGAAATAACACAGCTTCCCCACAAGAGCTGCTAAGAAATTGGGGCTGCCCATCTGGCTGGGGAAAGCAGGAGGCATGACAGGTGATGGGCTAGTACCAGATGAAGGCAGCCAAATGCCTGCATGAGGGCCACAATTCAAGGCCAATCTAGACAGCATCTGAGAGGACTCAAAGGAAATGAAATGAGGGCTGGGTGTGTCTCATGGATGATAGGTTGCAATGATTGAAATCAAGGTCTGGTGCTTCTCAGTGGGCTTCTCAGAAACACTTGTAAAAGGGATCTTCTACTGAGAACGTAATCACTTCAGGCCTGGTACACAAATCGCTCTGCCCCCTTGAGTTTTGGCGTTCCTGCTCAATGAGAGAGTGACTAAATCCAGCATGACCTAGTTCATCTATGGAGCATTTGTACTCATAGCAAGTATCACCGCTGATAAGGTCTTTGTCTTTAATGTAGGTTGATTTTAGGGTTTCATGGTGGCAGGGCTGCGATAAGAAGTTGGAATCAACCATTCTGATGCTGTTGGCCTAGGACGTGGAATACTGTGGGGTGCAACATGCAGACAAAACAGACCTAAGCCTTACTGGAAAAGAGAACCTAAGATAGAGGTCTTTGCTTTGCTTTTCTTCTTTTTCTTTTTTTTTTTTTTTTGAGATGGACTTTCACTCTTGTTTCCCAGGCTGGAGTACAGGCGCAATCTCAGTTCACTGCAACTTCCACCTCCTGGATTCAAGTGATTCTCCTGCCTCAGCCTCCTGAGTAGCTGGAATTACAGGCGCCTACCACCACGTCCAGCTAATTTTTTTTGGCATTTTTAGTAGAGATGGAGTTTCATTATGTTGGCCAGGCTGATCCTGAACTCCTGACCTTAGGTGATCCACACACCTCGACCTCCCAAAGTGCTGGGATTACAGGCGTGAGCCACTGCACCTGGCCAGATAGAGATATTTTCAGCAGTCACTCCTTATCAGGTCAAATCACAGTTTTTCTAGGAAAGAGGGATTAAAATTTATACCTGTGCCTACCCTTTCTCCCCTCCCTTCCCCTTCCCCTTCCCCTTTCCCCTTCCCCTCCCCCTTCCCTCCCACTTCCCCTTCCCTCCTTCTTTCCCTTCTTCCCTCCCTCCCTCCCTTCCCCCCTCCCTCCCTCCCTCCCTCCCTCCCTTCCTCCCTTCCTTCTTCCCTCCCTCCCTCCTTTTCCTTCCTTCCTTCTTTCTTTCCTTCCTTCC